>JAODLC010000123.1:25394201-25432234 GCA_026781145.1 Hippopotamyrus pictus | reverse complement strand
CAGGCGCTGAGCAGGGACTGAGGCAGGCACTGAGGCAGGCGCTGAGCAGGGACTGAGGCAGGCGCTGAGCAGGGACTGAGGCAGGCGCTGAGGCATGCACTGAGGCAGGCGCTGAGCAGGGACTGAGGCAGGCACTGAGGCAGGCACTGACCTTTGTCCCTGAACATGTGTGCCAGCATGCTCTCTGGCTCCTTGCTGACCAGTGTGCTCCTGAAAAAAAATCCTCTTAATGGAGGCTGTCCATGTTTAGCTCATTACAACTGATACAGAGAGAAATAAGCAGAAAAACACAACCTAGTGTATAACCGTATAGTACTTCACTAATGTAAATAACTATACAGTATGACCCTAATACTAGTACACTAACTATACAGTACTTCACTAATGTAAATAACTATACAGTACTACCTTAATACTAGTACACTATCTATACAGTACTTCACTAATGTAAATGACTATATAGTACTACCTTAACACTAGTACACTAACTACACAGTATTTCACTAATGTAAATAACTATACAGTACTACCTTAACACTGGTACACTAACTATACAGTACTTCACTAATGTAAATAACTATACAGTACTATACAGCAACTATAGAGTACTACAAAGGCAGCGTCCCTTGTGTTGCATATTGGTTACCTTGTGGTGGTAAAACAGCGACCCCCCACATTCAGAGTTAGCCAATCAGTGTGAGCCCGGAAGCAGTGATCATCAGGGCCTCCGTTTTCACATTGTGGCTCTGGGTCACACCATGCAGATCAGGGGAATAAAGGGGGGGTGGTCACTAAGTACAGGTCACTAAGATGATAAAAGGTTAAAACAGTAATTCGACAGTCTAATTACCCACCAACGAAGGAGTCTCCCTCAGACACATACAGCACATCGTCATCCCTACGGGGCATGAGCACAGTAAGTACTAAACCTGAAGAGCGGTGTGGAATTAGTCCTCTGATAGCATGGCTTTATTCAACCTCCTACCTGATGAGGGCGATGTCATCAATGAGACCCCCTTTCCCATTGTATACATTGGAGGCTCTGATTCCCAGTTTGGCACTGGCAACTGACAGCAGGTCAACTAGTGTCCCATACACTGCCACCACCTAGCAGGACAGATACCAAATATTAAGAGTCTTAAATGTGAGCTAAAGCAGGCAGCAAGCCAACAGCTGGTCTCATTACATGATGTCACTCTGATCTGCTTGTGATAACATAGCCAGTCCCACAAAAACAAACGTTACCAGTTGAAAGTCTGGACATACCTAGTCAAAGAAGGGATTTATTTTCACTGTTTTCTACCTTTTATGGTCTCTCCTAGTAAAATGCTTATAATTACTATTTATTTTATTGCTGCTTCATTGGCACAACCAACTCTGCACTTTATCAGTACTGGGTTTACCGCACTGCTTGTACTTGTTGATGGTCTGTCTTTTTTTTTGCTCCATTCTATTATGTTTGGACATATTGCACACTGCACTCTATGGTGTTAAGGTTACATGTTCATCTTATGTTAATTTATGTAGCACCTTAGTCAAAAAAGAAACACTGTTTTTTAACTGTGTACTGTAGTAACTGTGTATGATTAAAATTACATTACAGACCGACGTGACTTTACAATTAAGACTAAATAAGTGGAATTTTACAGTAACCAAAAAAGTGTTGAACAAATCAAAACTATCCTAGATTTTTTAAATAGACACCTGTAGCCTATATGACAGCTTTGCAAACTCTTGGCATTTCCCTCAGCCAGAATCATGAGGGTTCATTCGGGAAATTTAGCATGGACAGTACTTCCATGTACTAAAGTGGTAGTGCAGCAGATGTAAACACTTGTAAATGTTATACAAATGTAAAGAGATGTAACTATTAAGTAAAGTTCTTTTTCTAATTTAAGATTAGAAAATTTACACATGGGCATTGGCTTAACCATTTCTATTAATCTTAGGGAAATAGCCTGTGTTTAAATGCTTTTTTGCTTAAAATACTATTATAAGATAGAAACCTTTTATCACGTGTGCCCAAACTGGTAGTACACTTGGTAAAAACTTTTATCATGTCATCAGACACAGCTGACAAGCACTTCCTCCTGCTGTTGTGTAGCTACTAGCAACACTTACGGATGGACGTTTTCATGTCGCTTGCTAGTCAACCTCACTTACCAAAAAGCGTCAAGTGTATGTGTAAATACGTGAAAATAACATTGATTTAAAAAGGATCAGTTTTAATACTGGGTTCAGTTTTGGGAGGGTGTGAAACTATAAAACTGCACACTAAGCAATGATTAGCAATCTAAACCCGTAGCTTTAAAACCATTTCATATTTTAAAAGAAAATTTCAAAGGAAACAGAACATATTTCACAACTCAAGCATCCGCAGAGCCATTTCGACTGGAATATTTTTTCCTACTATGCCAAAGGTTAAGCACCATTTGTCCGATACAATTATTACCTTTTAAAGGCGACAGAGTTAAATATTTTTTTCATTAGGCTACACATCCACCTGGCTTTCTAATCACCCCAGAAATCTTCCCTGTTAACGTAGACTCAAACTTTTCCCCCTCAAAAAGACGGACAATACCGTGCGCAACTTTAATAACATCACGACTAATCAATTAAAAATACTAACTATAGCAAATCGCGAGCAAGCCGCATATTGGCAGCTTAATTACTGACCGACTAGCCGGTTCCTTTCGGTTAATTTAAACACGGAACCTGACTAGGTCACCATAGGTAAACCACCTGCCTTTTAAAAACTGAAATGCACATTTGTTTTATATTATTTCCGTTTCGCTAACCGAGTTTTACGCACCTTGCCGTTTTTAGAGGTCCCGTTCACAAATAGCGTAACCCTCCTCATAATAAAAAAAGAAATGCCTTAATTTGTAATACTCGTATATTTAAACGCCAATAGACAAGTTCAACCACGGAACGTTTTTAAAGAGACAAACTAACTCGCTGTGTTATTGCTGCAGTAACATCCAATAGAAAGTTAAGGATCATACAGTAGCCAATCAGAAAAGGTAGAGATGACATCAAGATAGATAGACGTGTACAACGCTACGAAATGTATAAGTATGATCACCCGCTACTTCTCAATAGATTAAATCAATTTTTATTTGAAGTCACCAAGACTAAAAGCAAAATGGCTTTAACGTTGTGCATTTTTCAATTTTACATATGCATGTTAATATCATAAGCAGGTCAAAAGAATTACACTCACAGACAGCAATCATTAATTTATTATAATGAATTGACAAAATTAAAAGTACAAGCAACACTTGAACAGTATTTTACATTTTAGTCCTCTGTTGCGCAACTTAATTTCCATGACTTCATGTGGAGTCCATTGTGCACAAGGCTGATGAATGTTTCATCCTTATAAAATAATAATAAAAATAAAACAAACCTAAGAGTATTGGTCTTCCAATGCAGTTATACAGGATGAAGATTACTCCAATAAAGGGTGAAAAACCGAAGGGGTGGGGATGGCTTGGACCTAAACTCGCAGCACTCGGAGAAGGCAAAAACTTTCACTTGTGTCTGAGGGCCAACCTTAGTTTCAGCAAACTGCCGCCATTTATCTGGTTCTGCTTCTTATGCTGGCAATTTTACTTACCCAAAACGGTCTTGAACAGCATCCTACAATACAGGTAAACAGATCACACCTTAAAAACACTTGAGGACCCTTATTAAACTGCTCCCCTCTCTACCTAATTACAGGTGTTCAGTCAGGCAGAACACCACATATGTTATATACTACGTGAAACTGCACAGGGCAGTACAACCTCAGTACAAACAAAACCAGAGGCCCATTCTAGGCAGCCGTGCTTAAGACTTACCCAAAATAACCATGTTTCACCCTCAATGGAACCTTAACAGATAGTTTACTCTCTTGTCATTTCTCCCCCAATGACCTGGGACTGACAAATCTTAGAAAAGACTAATGACAATCTGACTCTCTGTGTAGTGTCCAAGAGACACAGGTGAGGTACAACGGCTTACATGCCATTTAGAAACCATATTTACATGTATAATTTCAATTCAAGCTTAACCAAATTGACAGTATCTTAAACCCACAGACATCGCCTTAAAATATGCAGTCAGTATCAATTGTTTGGTTATACAGAGTTATGGAATATAACCCTCAGTAAACAGTAGGGGACAATTTTTACACAAAACAAATATTAATGCACCTGAAACAAACTGCCCTTCGCTAAATTGAGCAAAGTGGAGAAATAAACTTAAAAAAAAAATCTCACTAGAAAGGGATCATTCTAAAGGGATTCTGATAATTCAGCAGAGTAAATCACTGACATCTGCCGTCATTTCAATACTGGATATGATTGTGTCATTGGGCCTATTAACGGACTTAATAAATACTTGCATCTAGAGTACAGCCTTACCCTAAATGTAACGATAGAAACAAAAAAAGTCCACGGTTGTAAGACATGCACCTGAAAGCTGTGTTTTTCTTTGTGTTTCTCTTGAGAGTGGGGATGCACACCTGTCTGTCTGCTGCCCTAGACCCTTTGCCACTTCTGGCTGTGCCCCCCCCCCCCCCAACAAAGGGGGTGGGGAGCAACAGAAGGCATGCCAAGCCTGCGGGAGTTCAGGGCGGGGCTCTCCTGCTTTAGAGAACCACGAGTATGCGAGAAAATAGTAGCCAAGGGTGAAGCAGAGGAAACGAGGCGAGGCAGAGGCCCCATTAAAAGGTCTTTCTGTGAATGGCCCTGGTACGGTCCTCCTCGTACTCCTTCTTGGAGACCCACATCTTCTTAAAGGTGTCCAACGAAGCCAAAATGGACCCCCTGTTTTGAGCCATAAAGACACAGACGGCGTTATGGTCACCCTAATCGGATGAACACACTCGATTCACAGGCTGTGGCATAACGGCGATCCAGATCCTCACCCGATCCACGTGGAGTACAACCGTTCCTGTGGTGCAGAGATCTGGGGTAGACACAGATACAGTGATGAGAATCCCTGACTGCTAGGAGTCTCTTCTCTTTGGTCTGTTTAATACCGTTCGCCAAGCTGCAGCCGCTGCCGTACCTTTATTTTCACGTCCTTCGGAGCCAGCTTCTTCACCTCACTCAGCAACCGATCCCCAAAGCCTGCAAGAAAACAAGCAAAAGGTCAGCAGCTTCAGGTCTGACAGGGCCTCACTTATTAATACTAAATATTCTCCCAAATAAACAACCAAGAATAACAGGTAAAGCATAATAATGTAATTTGGGCCCACTACTCCATGCCAACATATGTTTACGTGGAAATCGGGAAAACGCCTGGGTGTGCATGAGAAAAATTTAGTGACACTCATATTACTTTAAAGCTGTGCTGTTGTTTTTTTTTTTTTATTTATGTGACTGTGAAACCAGTTTGTACTGGACATTGTCTGTTACCTGTTTCTTCTTTTTCTTCAAAATATTTAGCATGACTAGGCCTGGGATATATACGGAGGAGGATTAGGGCCACCATGAAAATATTATTTGAATTTTGAATTTTTTTCCCTAAGAGTTCTGAGTTTAGAAAAAAAGAGTCAGAATTCTGAAATTAAAGTCAGAATTCAAATAATATTTTCATGGTGGCCCTAATCCTCTTCTGTAGATATAACCTGAAGCCTTCCTTGAGTTTTAAAACACGTGAAAGAGGAATTCCAAGTACTTATATGGCAATGTTTATGCTCATTGGCTGCTAAAACAGGTCTCTGGAATTAGCAGGGTACTTCCTGGCCTAGATGAGAGACATTGATCGATTCTCTTCTGTCTGTCTTATGAGAGGCTCACCCAAGTGCACATTTGTGTTGGATTGCCCTGCTGAATGTTAGAACCATTAGAATCATTGTATTGTCCAGCTGAAATTTAAAGAACTTATTTCCATAAATAAGGGCAACAAGGAGCACAATAAGGGAAGAGAAGAAGCAGGACAGTTTGGCAAGACAGTGAGTGAGACTGGAGGAATGCTTTCCACCTTTGAGTAGTGTGGATCCACCAGAGAGGACGATGTTGGAGAACAGTGTGCGCCGGAGGTCCAGGTCGGATTTCTGGATGGCGAAGGCCAGCACCTCGTGGATGCCCTCGCTCTCATCCCCAATCAGGTCTGGCCGGAACAGCAGCTCCGGGGCCCTGAACCGTGCAGGTCCAATCTGGGATCAGAAGAGGCAGCGTCAGTATCCTAGGCTTCAACAGGACCTCACATTGTTGGAGAAGACCTCAAAAAATCATTAACATCCCACAACAAAAGATCCCAAACATGCTAAGACATACTGATTGTGATGGAACTTTAGCAAATGAAACAACTGTTATGTAATTGGTGCTGCATCTGTGAGAAATGTAATGCAACATCCATCCAACCAGAATAAGGGATCAACTGAGAACATTAATAATTCATGTCATGTATCATATTCATTAAATATCATTCTGGGGGGGGGGGGGGGGAGTGCATTCCAAACACTGACATCTAGTGCACTGCCGTCAGGAAGGGTGTACTGGGCCTTCTCTGTCTCAAGAGTCTCGTCTTTCTGTGGATTCAGTGACAGGTAGCACGCCCTCTGCAGGAAAGACAGGCAGTGACATGTCATTCATTATCACAGCAACATCTAAAAAGTTACTCTTTATCAGAGGTTCTGATGCTGAAACCCATGGAACCTGTGAGAAAGTGAAATATCCTGTAAAAAGTCAGTCTGTGCACACTAATCTTCTGTCTGTGCACACTAATCTTCTCTCTGTGCACACTAATCTTCTCTCTGTGCACACTAATCTTCAACAACATTTGGTTGCAAAAAGCAACATTTGGTTGCAAAAAGCAACATTTGGTTGCTTGCGTTTAATAATCCAAAAGAACGACAAATACAATAGTAGACTGCACTCAGGGGTGTCATCCCCTTCATAAAAGTGGCCATTATACATAATAAACAAACTTGTCTTTAAAATAAATGCAAACATTGAAGAGCTAATAATGGCTTCATATTAGCCAACATTTAAAAATAAGTCATTACTGGTGGTGTTTTAAAAAAAAAAAAAAACACAAAATGGAGAAACCTGCAAGTTGCACTAATGTGTCTCAAATAAAGAAAATCACCAAGAAGGCCAGTGTGCAGTGTGCAGTGTGCCATCATGTCATTGCATACCTCCTTAATGGTGCGCACCACCTCAAACTCTGCCGAGGTGTGGAAGTCGTAGCCCTCCTTGCGCAGCAGAAGCCGGAGGTAGCGGGAGACGTCTCGGCCAGCGATGTCCACGCGCATGATGGAGTGCGGGATGGCAAAGCCCTCATAGATGGGCACGGCGTGGGTAACCCCGTCTCCTGCATCCAGCACCACGCCCGTTGTTCGGCCCGTGGCGTACCTTCAGGGAGGGGTCTAGTCATTCCCATTGTCTGACGTCTCGCCTCTTCTCTTGTACAATCCCCCCCCTCAATCTCTCCCACAAGCCTGCAGACAAATCATCCTCAACCACAAGGCTGAGTGAGAAATTCTTACCTGTGTACCGTTAGTCTTTTCTCTATATGTTCCGGGCAAGATACCAGCCGTAACAAAGCCTAATTACTAATGGGGTAATGCTACACAAAATTCACAGTTCAGTGCAATTTCAATACAGCATGTTTTGAAGTCATTATCACCATTATTATTATCATTATTGCAATTTTAATTATTAAAACTGAAAACACAATTAGGAACATCTATAAACCTGTCTCTTTGTAGCATCTGAAGAACAAATCTCTTAGGTTTTTCCTAATTGTGTTTGCAGTTTTAATAATAATATCTAAACAAATTATTTTCCCTGCTGTACTGAAATTTCACCAAATTGTGATGTTAATATCGAGATTTGTACCAAAATGTGAATTTTTTTGTATTCCCTTAATTTATACAACCTGTCATGTTTTGGATCTTCTTAGTACATGATTCACAGCTACTAAGGTTATTGTTCTGCAATTCCCAATCCTTCCCAAAACTTGGAATATACACAAATATACTATTCGTATGTATATAAACTAAGCAGTAGGTGCCCAGCACATAAGCAGACGTTCACACTCACAGGCTGAGAACGGCCTGCATGGAGATAAAGAGGGCCGGCACGTTGAAGGTCTCGAAAAACACCTCAGCCGCCCGCTCCCGGTTCTTGCTGGGGTTCAAGGGAGCTTCGGTGAGAAGCACGGGATGCTGGGGAGGAAAAAAACAAAAAACAACTGTCAAACCACAACAAACAAACAGCTGTAAGCAAATGCTCGCTTTCAAACAACATTTACTGTATTCATAGAAAGTAAGACATTTTGCTTAAACATCCTTTAGCAATCCAACAATGCACAGACTTTCTAAACATCCAGCTATGGAAGGGTTTTCTCTTTGGGGGGAAAAATACATATACCTGTATATCAGCTTTGATGATTATGTGTTAAATTTATTCACCACACTAATTGTCTCATTGTTTTTGATTGCATGTGTGCACATGTGCTGTGGATTTATTACATCGTGCCTTGGGTGTATGACATCATGTGCAGTGGACTGATGATATCACATGCACTGTGTGAATGACATCATGTGCAGCGGACTGATGATATCACATGCACTGTGTGAATGACATCATGTGCAGTGGATTGATGACATCAAGTACACTGGGTGTATGACATCATGTGCAGTGGGTTGATGATATCACATGCACTTTGTGAATGCCATCATGTGCACTGGGTGTATGACATCACATGCAGTGGATTGATGATATCTAAATCATAAATGGATTATGAAGTGCATGGAGGGTCTGGTAGCAGAGGCACACCTCCTCTGAGAAGGTCTGCAGTTGCTCCTTGGAGTAGACGTACTGCCATATACGCTCCATATCATTCCAGTCCTTCACGATGCCGTGCTCCATGGGGTACCTCACTGACAGGAGCCCCCTGTGTTCCTGGGGGGAAGATGAGGTTGATTTAGTAGAAACAAAATCTTGGTCTGGATGTGTAACTTCTGGACCTGAAACGCCCAACACTGTATGTACCATCCATATTTATTTATTTCCATATTTATCTGTGTCCTTTAACACTGCGTTATTACCATGTCATTTTTCCCCTTTTCTCTCTGTATTTAACACTGTTACCATTTTGGCACTTTTTACACAAATACAGCACATATCTGTCTGGCCTCATACTACTTGGTATATTCATATGTGTCTATACTTATTGAACCTGTCTGTACGTATTTTATATGTTGTCCTGCTAGCTGCTCAAGGATATTTCACTGCTCTTTGTCCAAAGACAATAATGATTTTTTTATTCTTTCAACCGTGCGCTGCTGACCTTTCATCCTGATTTGTACTGTTGAATAAAAGAACAGTCATAACAAAGTGGGCGACAGCATTAAAGCGTGATACCTCAGCTTTGGGCCCGATAAAGAGGTCCCCTTCGAGTGCACCAGCCATCACACGCACATGCTTCGGCCGTCCCACACTGGAAGCACCAAACAGGACATGTAAGCCATTACCTCATCATTCAAGACCCAGCCAAAGACCAGGGGAAAGAAATGGATGAGGCTTACTAGTTTGGGAAGCAGTATTTTGGGATCTGGTCTCCGGCAAACCCTGCTTTGATAACTCCAGAGCCCTAAAAAGCAACATATTCAGTGAGAAGAATCTGTATCAATGCAGTTTGAAGGTTTTCTTTTGCCAAACCCTATCAACACCTCTGTTGTTTGGATCCTGATCATGAGACGATGCCTGAGGGTAGAGGATTAGTACAAAGAGAACTTACAAATAAGCTGTGGATCAAGTACACTGTCCTCGAAGAAGATATAGGGGATACTAAGAGTACTGGGGGGAATGATCCACCCCTGAAATTTTTAACATTAATAACATGAAATTGTAATACAGCTCAAGATTTTGAATTCATTTGTTTTAAAGGGGGGGGGGGTATTTATTTCGAGTATAGACAATATTTCCGTGTAGGCGAAAATGATCATATATGGATTGAACAAGCCTTTGCTAGTGGGTAATAACCCGTATTTCTTCAATAGTAATAACAATGATAGCAATGATGATAATCCAATAATTTGACATGGCTACCGTCATAGCAGCATCCCTCTGATGGGAGCCTTAAGTCAAAATCCTACGTTGTTATGACACCGGATTGCAAACGGGCGGCTAGGCGGGGACTCCGTGTGAAAGCTGCCTAATGTCAGTACCGCTTTAACGGCAGCTGCGAGCGCAAGCGCACCGCCAGCGGGGAAGAGACGCGTATCGCAGCTACCGCTCCATAAGCTGTTAGCCAGAAAATGCGGGCTTGTTTTAAAATCATTAGGAATTGGACGGCAATCAATCGATAGCTATGCTAAGCTAAGAGAGGCTAACATCTATACAATGAAAGTGTTAAGGGCGTGGATGTGGGACATCCTATACTTACATTATCGATCACGACGGGCTGATTGGCTATGATGTCGTACGACTCCATGACCAGACGTCCGTGATATAAAACTTGGTACTGTATATTTTTCCCTGCAGTAATCTATGTCTTTTTGGACATTTAAAACAAAAAAGCAGTGTCACTTCGAGCTCAGTCGGCAGGCGTAAGCGTCCACCTAACAGGCCGTTGGTGGGTTTGACTGCTTTGACGGACATCCCCAGCGACCAATCAAAAAGAGGTGGCAGCAAAACGATGCCAGTCGCTAAATTCTAACCAATGAGACGCCAAGAGAGGCCTGCGCAAGTTTAATAAGTCATGGTTGGGTGCGCGAAAAAATATATTATGAGGTCATTTCGTCCATAACGTTAATTTAGTTTATAATAAATAGTAAACAGCATAATTTGTGGGTTATATGATTTTTTTCCCGAAAAAAAACGGAGTAACAGCGAAACTATGCACTCCTTATTTCGTAAATCCATGTGTAGGCTTAGACGTAGAAAAGTAAAAATAAAAAAAGCCGGTGTTCTGTCGACCCAAGTCAGTCTGGTGTCATGGAAGAGATGCTGTCCCGCAGTATATGCCACTCAAGAAACGGAGTTTTCAAAGGATAATTTTTAAATGTTTTTTTTATTGGCGTGAAAGGGCTGTACAGTAATTTCCAGGATTTTACAATGCAGTATTCTTTAAATATACAATCCGAAGAACATGAAACTTTTTGACACTTAAAGGGTTGATAAAAGTTTAATTATTCAAAAAAGTAATATAATATAATAATATAAACAATTAATAGCATTAGTTTACTGACTTTCTTCCTAATTTACCACTCACATAGATGTAGCATATGTGCATATAGGATTACAGTTTTAATCAAGTAAAACTTGTTTAATCTGTAGCGAAAGTTTAATTGTAATCACCGTAGTGCAGATTAAGTTTAAATTTATAAATTAAAGATAGATCATGTAAAGAAAAATACAAATGCCTTAAAGTGATACCTGTATATCTGAAACGCAACCATTAAAGAAAAACCAGGAGTTATATCATTTTAAGCACTAAAACTTTTAACAAGTTTTTTTTTTTTTTTTTTTTTTTTTAATTAATCTTTGCTCAATTACGCTGAAGTCTTGCTATGTTCCTACTTGCACCACAACGCAAGTTGTCTAAAGAACTATTAAGTCTGGGTAAACAATATAAAATTGATTCTATTTAAATTACATTCTGGTTTACAATAAAATTTTAAAAATACTTCGTCTAGCATGTGTCAGAATAGATTAGTGCACCTGCCTGAGTCATACACTGTGCACAACCCTTCTGTACTCTTTGGACTGTATGGGCACACCTATACCTTAGACAATTATAAAATCCGGTAGCCCTAGGGAATTTTCCAGGAATATTAATGGTTAAAACGAAGCGGTTAGTGACATCTAGAATCAGACGGGATCTATTCCTATTTGCTGTCCAAAATCTTATGTTAAGAACATGGAACAAACCCAAGACACCCTTGCGGCTTGATTAAGGACACGCTCCCCTTTAAGAAGACTGTAAACCGGAAGTGACGCATTCCCGGCCACCACAAGCGACATGTCAACATCTTCAGAGGCTGGGGGCTGAAAGGCGTACTGTCCTGCCAGGAAGTTGAAGTTGGAAGCGACCTAAGTACGGCGAGTCTCCTGCTTTATTTCGCTTTCGTTACGGTAAAACTTCCCTCCAATTATTTGAGGGTTTTAACATTTTGAAGTTGGGTTAAAGCTCAGTTTAGTTACTTTTAGCACCACCTTGGAACACTATACTGCGAAGTGTGCTCTTAGCCCATCGGCTAACTAGTTAGCTGGAGTTTCCTTAATATTAAATCCTAATATTATCACGAATAACGGAGAGGGGAAACCACGCAGCTCCTGCAGGTTGACTACTTTTGTAAATGTTTTTTTTTTCGCCATTCTGTAGATAACCAGCAGCTACCAAGCTAAGTAATTGCTATCGGGTTTTCGTTTTATACCTATGGGACTGAGTTGTGAGGTGTCACGGCTATCTACCAATGCCCCTGAATTAAGTAAACGTACATGTTAATATCTGTATTAGCCGATATCAGTGTATGTACCAAATATATGTACGTATAAATATGTCGGTGGTATGAGCGATATTTTTTGTTTCACTTTTGGATTTGGTATTTTCGTCATGTAAATTTCGTTTAAAACATACCTTCGGCATAAAAGATGGTTCTTAAAAAGGTCGGTGAATATGACCTTGTTGATCATGTGTGTTTACAGCTGCGCTTCCAGTTGTCCCTGCTGTGCGTATGCCCCTCCCAACTTCATGGTTAAACCGCTACAGGGACTAGGGACTCGCCATGGCCTGTGCAGAGGAACAGAGCGAGAAGTAAAGAGACACACTCTCAACTGCGTTTGTGTGTGTATGAGTGTGTGTGTGTGTGGGTGTTCTGTGGATGTTTCTGTATGTCACCTTTCCAGCTTACTGTAGGTGAGCCATTGAGTCTGCTAAGTTTGTCACATATGTAGCTGTCTCTCCTATCCCCTGATGAGCATTGCCATGCAGGCACTGCTGGGTGTGCTTTGCCACTGAGCGGGAGGACCGGGGTGCGGAGTGGGTGAGCCCCTGTCGCTGCCGGGGCTGCACCAAGTGGATCCACCAGGCTTGCTTGCAGCGGTGGCTGGATGAGAAGCAAAAGGGCAACGGCACGGGGGCGGTCAGCTGCCCGCAGTGCGGCACCGAGTATCGCATCGTCTTCCCCAAAATGGGTATGGCCCGTGAGAACCACCACGTTATTGGTTCCATTCCTCGCTTCATCACTGTCTTTTGCTAACTCTGTGCATTAGGATTGTGTGCGGTATTTTTTTCATTGAATTCAACGGCTGCAGATATCGGAGGATAAATCTACAATTGCGTGTAATTGGTATCTGATTTATACCTAATTACTAGGTTAAGTGATGAAGTGTCAGACCAGTCACTTAAGGAATGTTGGTAAACGCTGAAGTAGAGTGTAAAATGTTGCAGTTACTGAACAAGAAGTGGAATAAACTTCTGCACCCCTGCCTTCCACCACAGGGCCCCTTGTGTGTTTCCTTCAGCAGGTGGACCGAACCCTGTCCAGGGTCAGCCCGTTCGCAGCAGCTGGAGTGGTAGTGGGCACCGTCTACTGGTCAGCAGTGACGTATGGCGCCGTCACAGTCATGCAGGTGTGTCGTGGGAACAGATGAGTTACTACTGGGGTGTTTGGTCTGGTTGTTTTGGGGCTGCTGGAATCCCATTCGATGTTAATGGGCAGGCAGTCCTGTAAGTCACATGTATTAACAGGCTTCCTGTTCATTTTCTGTGCTTCCAGGTGGTTGGACACAAGAAGGGGCTGGATGTCATGGAGCGGGCTGACCCCCTGTTCCTGCTCATGGGTCTGCCTACTATACCAGTCATTTTGGTCCTGGGAAAGATGATCCGCTGGGAGGACTACGTGGTCCGGCTGTGGCAGAAGCACTCCACCAAGCTGCAGCTTCTCCTCCCTGGTGACTAGCTGGGATCCCCTTGGTGGCTCGATGGGCCCTGGATTTACATATGAGGAATGTTATGACTTAACCTGAATATTCAGCTGTGCTTCTGCAGCACATGCCAGTCCATAAATGTGCTGCCTGGAATGGCATAAGTAGAATGGTTCAGCAGCCAGCCTGACCACCCCTATGAAAACTAGATAGATGGATAGTTAAATTAGATCAGATGGCTAGTTAAACTAGATTAGATGGGTAGTTAAATGGAGGATGCTTGAATCTGGCAGGTCACTCGGCTGACAAGGTGGTGCGAAATTCCACGGGGACAGTAGTGAGTGATTTGTGGCTGAGAGCCCTCTGTGTTCCTCTCCAGGGTTTGGGCGGCCGTTGCCGCGCGTGCCAGCCGACGCGGGCTACAGCAGCGACCACCTGTCTGTGTCACGCACGCTGTGTGGTGCCTTGGTCTTTCCCACTATCGCTAACCTGGTCGGCCGCCTAATGTTCAGAAGGATTCCATCGAGCCTGCAGCGCACTGTTCTGGTGAGGGGTGGTCCTGGGATGGAGGGATGAGCACTGGGCTGTTATCAAGCCGTGTGACAAAGTGCTGGATGTTCTCCACTATATATGGAGACTTGGAAGAATACCATACACTAGGGTTTTTTTTAAACATTCTTTCATTCCTACCAAATGAGAATAGACCATTGCTAGGGTCCCCTTTACCATTAATGCATAAAAACATGCTTTGCTTTGGGGACAATGACATCATGGTGGCAGGTAACATTACATAAAGAGTATGACACTGCATTTTAAGTTTTACAAAACATTTCTATAGACCCGCAGTTGAAAACTCTTGCCCATTTAGTATAACTTATGGAGTGTTTCAGAGTAACTGTTGCTAATAGTATAACCGTCCCTGGAAATAATATGACACACGTCTCACACTACATAGAGACTATGAATGCCGTTGTGCATATCAGTGATTCCCAATCCGGTTTTCGGGGACCCTTAGATGCTCCACGTTTTTGTTCCCTCCCAAGGAAGCGGGTTGAGAAACGGCGTTTTAAATAGCGAGTGATATAAACTAAGAAGGCAGTTGATCTAAACTGATAGCGGTAACCTGGAATGCAGCTGCCCATCTGTCCACCCTTTCAGGGAGGTATCGCCTTCGTGATCATCAAGGGTATCCTGAAGGTCTACTTCAAACAGCAGCAGTACCTCATCCAAGCCAACAGACACATCCTCAACTATCCAGAGAGGGACAGCTCGGACGGGCAGCCCCGTGAGGACAATGATGACAGCAGCAATGAGTAAAAACAAAAGCACCCCCTACTGTCCCTGTAAAGAATGATCTGGCCTTTTTGTCCTTACTGCCGTGTAATTGCACACTAATTATGTACATTTAATGAATGTTTTTTTTTAAGTAACATCTGTCTGCAAAGCCTTTATTGTTTTAGTGAAAAGGTTTATTAAAATTGTGCTTGTTTAGCCCTTGTGTCTTGATTTTGTGAGACCTCTTCGTGGATCAACATTTACTTAGCAGTTTTGTCCAGAGTGATGCACAAGTAAGAGCAGGGTCAGCCAACGTCTGTGGAGCAGCTGGGGTTAAAGGCCGTGCTCACTCTGCCAGCCACAGGAACTCAAGCAGTAACTTTCCAATCATGTGCACCAAGTCCTGACCTACAGAGACGCTTACTGCCGAAGGCATTGGGTCAGACATGCTATGGATGTCATTCTTGTAGGTCTTGTCTGTGATTCCCTTAGCTCTTTTGCGGGAATACGGAATTATGTTGTGAAATAGCATTTCTAACTTTAGTATTGGTTGTAATGCATTAATAGTTCTATTGATAAGTTGATGTAGACGCTGTCATTTAGATTAATCTTAAATCAAAGTGGTAATGGGTATGAGTTTTCAAGAAACCTGGACTACTTATGAATTGCTCTTTATGAATGGAATACTGTGGCTCGAAATATGCTGATCAAAAAGGTGACGGACATAGATGAGGTTATTAAATATGTTGCGCATTCGATGCAGTATTGCATTTTGCCAATAGATGTCATTACATCTTGGATTGGAGACAAGGTCCCAGAGGGACCCAGTCATGTAATGGATAATTCATTCTCTGACATAATTATTTGTGGCACACTCATAACTCTTGCTCAGCCTGGGTTGTGTTTGCCAAGCCTGCGATTTATAAATTAATTACAGATTGAAATATGTGTGCATAAAGGTAGACTATATGATACTCTTAATATTGACAAGGTTTTTTTTTTCCAGAGGATTTATTTCGCAGTTGGAGAATAGGGGCAAGAAGTAGCGTTGAACAAGCAGTCATGTTATTTTATTTGAGCAGGCATTTAACAAAATAAACACCAGCCGTCCCCACATAGGTGACCACAGTCTGATGTATAATGGACAGGAATGAGGTCGCTGTTTGCTTTTTTTTGCACCCATTGATTTCAGCAAATTAATATATGAGTAATGCTGCAGAATGGGCTATGCTCCAGATCTCAGTGAAAAAACATAGGAATATGTTATCTAGATGTCAACATTGTTGCTTTAACTCTGTTTCTACGATATTATCCCCTATATGTATTTGTTAATATCCCCACTCTGTGGACCTGTATGCCTGATAATTGTTTTTAAGTAAGGAATACTTTAACCCTGATCTAACCTCAGTGTGGTCTTTTGTGTGGCTGTTGTGGTGTAAGAAGGTCATTGGTGGTGTAAGACAATGCAAAAGATAAAAAATCCATTGCCCTTTCACTAGCTTGTCAAGTAAATAGCGGGTCAGTGGTAAGACACAATCAAAAGGTTTACTCTCTCTGTTTGCAATTGCAGAAAGCAGGGAAATGAATTTCTGTTCGAATGAGAGGACTTGCATTGTATCGCATTTCAATTGTGCATTGTACGTCTTCGTGCACAGGGGGCCCAGCCCCTTTGTGGCCTTTTCACACCTTTATGTTAAAGTGATTCATGTGTTTGTTCATCTAATCAAGCATAAATCCAATTTTGGAAAGGAAGGGTAATGCTGGCTAGAGCAGCGATGAAGCAGGATTCCCCTGGGCTTCGGGATACCTTCTGAGAGCTATACTGCCAAGGGCCCATAACGAACAGGCCAGGCAGACAGTATTACGTTGTACCAAAAGCAGCACCTTGACGTCTTCCAACACCACACAAGCCTAGCGGCAGTGATCTTTGGGGACAGGTGGAGGAGTTGTCTCTGTGCTGCCAGGATGACAACCAGGACAGGAAGGAGCGGCAGAGAAAGTACACGGCCCCCCAGACGGCGGCCATATCACCTGAGGCGGCTAAGGAAATTCAAAATCACCCCAGTGTTGCAAAAGACCTTCTGCAGCACTACCATGGGATCTGTGCTTGCTGAGAGCGTCACTGCCTGGTACGGCAACTGCAGCCCCAAGGACCACAGAGCCCTGCAGAGGGTGACACGGTGCACAGAGCGCATCACCAGGACAAAACTGCCCACCCTGTTGGACATCTACTGTATATCCAAATTCTAGGTCGAGAGCATTACGTATCATCAGCGATACTCTCCTTCCATACCATAAGCTGTTCCAGTGGCTGTGCTCAGGTAGGTGCCTCCAGAGCCTTATGGCTGGAACTGAGAGGCTGAGAAGAAGCTTCTGCCCCCAGGACATTAGGATCATTAACACCACCAAGTTATATAAGTTATAAATGCAGCCTGCGCTTATATATTTATTCTCAAATACTTCCTTATAACCTATATTCTTCTTCTACCTTGTTAACTGGAGTACATAGTAGCAGAAGTTTAATTTGACTGCTGGTGTACCTCCAATAATAATAATAATAATAATAATAATAGAAGATACTTTATTGATCCCCTGGGGGAAATTGTCTTTACACCTCCCTCTTTATAGAGTAAGCTGTCTGCAAAGGGCAGCCACCTGTTGGGGTACCCAAGGAGCTGGTTAAGGGCCTTGTACAAGAACTTGCTCAGGGCTGAGGGTGGGTTTGAACCAATGACCCTCTAATTATAGAGGCACAGGCTTAGCCCACTGAGCCACACACTGCCTCTCAATTCATTCATGTGACAAAAATCTTGAATTTTCAAGAGCTATCCATTGTCTGGGGTTGTCTCATTTGGACACCAGCATTCCATTTAGAATCATGAGTATAGTTTAGGGGGAGGGGGGGGAGACTGAGTGGGTTGGGAGGCTGTTCAAATCCCAGCAACAGCAGAATGATTTCACCATTGTGCTCCTGAGCAAAGCCCTTAATCTCCGATTGTGTCTGATTCAGAATATGAATAGTTTTTATGGAGGGTGAAACATGACTTAGAAATAAATACATCAACCAATAAATACATTGTTGGCAGAAATAAACAAAAAACAAATCCTTGCTGTAAATAAATGAATACATGAAAAAGACGTATTTATACCAAAGATTATTTATTCATTTATTTCTTTCCAGATTTATTTAACAACACAGATATAGACACTTGCCAGTTTATTATGTTGTTATAATAATAGTGTTAAGTGGTGTTAAGTGGTGCGCTTGTAATTGGACATTCATTCGAAGCTCAGCCTAGCTTATGCCTAGTTGACTCCTTGACAACTGTATGTTTGGTATGTGATATATGCCTCACTTGTACATCGCTTTGGACAAAAGTGTTGGCTAAATAAAAGTAAATGTAAATGTAGTGCAGTATCGTGATTCTTGTGACAACTCTGAACTGCTTATCGTGGAGACAACTGCAACCAGTTATGATGCATTATTGTCATATTGCTCCCCAAAAGATCCATCCCTAGTGTTTAGAATACAATGCTGTCTCTGGATCTTTTCTCTTCTCTTGTCTCTGGTTTCATTCAGAATCAGAGCAATGAAAACTCACTCGATTTCAAAGCTCGAGACTTGAATCTGAAAAGACCTACGGAAGCCACGTGACTCAGAGTACTGCAGACGGAAGGTGGTTTGCCGTGTGCAGCTCTGCGCGATCATGAAGGGGAACAGGCCACTGCGCAAGGTTAAGCTCGCACTTACGGTAAGTGTGAGAGCAGCTGAAGGTATACAGAGCTGAGGGAAACAAGCTAAAATATGCAAGAAACATTTTCACCAGCATCTTTCTCTTTTATGAATCCCTTAAGAAATATGTTAAAATCATTTACAGAATCTTTTACGTACCATTTTTATGAATGTTCCCTTTATGTTGTCCGGGGCTTCTCCAACAGCCTGAAGACTTGGTGACTTCTGTGCATTTTACTTGCTAGTAGTGTAAGAATACGTGTGTGAATGCACGTGTAACCCACCCAGACCGTCCCTCTGCATCAGATCAGTGGCTATAAGACGGATGGATGACTTTTTTTTTCCATGCTTAAAGTGAGAAATGCTCAGAAATGGTGTGGAATAAATATTTCAGAGCAAGTAATTTTGCGAAATTTTCTGATATACACTGTAAAAACATTCACATTATTCATAATTTATACATATATTACAAAGTAAATTAAATATCTAGACGACAACCCATGACATTTACAATAGTTCATACAACCAATTATCTTTTGTTATGATTTTTCTTATTATATTTACCAGAATATATAACTGCAAAGTGTTCTTCAATATATCCAGCTAAATGATCATCTGAGGTGATCATTTATGACGCATAAATGACGCTGATGACACCATCACTGAAAGGCTCACAGTGAGCGAACAGTCAGCAGGCTCCCTGGTAGAGCCCCTTAGATCAAGCTTTTACTGCATGTTTAGATACGACACATGGAGAGGTGCGGAGAATATGTAAAATGCTACTTAATATACGACACAAGCCTATTAACACTCAGAGTGAGAGAGATCAAGGCAAACATACAGACAGACAGAACACCGTGGGTATAACAATGCATGTGGAGAACTATAGTGAGGAGTCTAAGGCTGAAGAAAGCAGCACAAGTCAGATGATTCAGATTCAAAAAAAGACTTTGGTTTTATATAGAACAGCTACCTTGGAATCAGAGCAGCAAAGGTCTTGAATAATAGGCATCCAGGAGCTAATGGGTGCCACATTGCCAGCTGGCATTCCAGTGTTTGGGATGTAACAGTCCTGCCAGCCCCACACAGGTCATAGGAGGCTCCACACATGTTCTGGGTCTTGCTATAGCCTTGGCAAATCGCAGCACCGTGACACGATGACAGACACGTCTGAGTTGGTATGAACTTAACACTGGTTACACAGTGCAGGTTACACCAGTCTGTGTCCCGCTGGGCTACCTGCTCCACTCTGGAATTACACTGCAAAGAGAGAAAAGAAACACCCTTTCATCCAGTTACAGCCGCGTTAGCTGCAGAGGGCCATTTCGGCGACCTGGGCGCGGGGGGAGCCCCCGCCTGGTGCCGCCGGCTTAGCGACGTCGGTAGACAGGGTGGGAAGCGGGACGCTCTCGTAGCTCTCCAGCGGCTCCCAGCGGCGGCGGCGGCGGCCCAGGACTTGCTGGCGGCCCCGGCGGTAGCGGCGCAGGACGGCGCCCAGCTCCCTCTTGAAGTTGCTGTTGAGGAAGCCATAGATGATGGGGTTGACGCAGGTGGAGGCCATGGCCAGCAGGTGACAGGCGGAGAAGAGGGCGTCGTGCTGGCAGGACCGCAAGGCCTGGTCGTTCCAGTCAAACAGAGTGTTGAAGACGTGAAGCGGCAGCCAACAGAGGGCGAACGCCACCACGATGCAGACCAGCATGGCGTTGATGCGCCGCGCCCGGTCGCCCCCCCGGCCCGGCCCGCCTCCGGCTTTCCGGCGACGCAGCCGCAGGTAGATGTGCAAGTAGCAGAGCAGGATGAGCAGCAGCGGCAGACAGTACTGCGCCAGCAGCAGCGAGGTGGTGTAGGTTAAGCGCTCCTGCTCCGACGGCCAGTTTTCCATGCACACCAGATGGTCCCCGGGACTGCCGAGGGACAAGGTCACGTTGTGGAACGGGGCATCAGTCAGGATGTGGAACAACATGAAAGGCAGTGAGAGGAGACCGGCCACCGTCCAGATGACGGCGACTGCCAGGTAGA
The DNA here is from genome assembly GCA_026781145.1 of Hippopotamyrus pictus. Classification (NCBI taxonomy): domain Eukaryota; kingdom Metazoa; phylum Chordata; class Actinopteri; order Osteoglossiformes; family Mormyridae; genus Hippopotamyrus; species Hippopotamyrus pictus. The sequence goes on along the minus strand of JAODLC010000123.1, from coordinate 25,411,333 downwards.
TGTGGCCGGCTACTGGCATCCAGCCTGTGGGGTGAACGATGAGCTGGTGGCGTTCCAGGGCGATGAGCACCAGGGAGAAGGCGGAGACGGTGACGGAGGTGCACTGGATGAAGGGCGTGGCCTTGCAGAGCGCCTCGCCCAGCACCCAGCGGTCCATTAGCGTGTAGACCACCGTCACGGGCAGGCACACCACACTTATGAGGATGTCGGAGCAGCACAGGTTGGCGACGAGGATGACCGTGACGTTGTGGTGCTCCCACTGACGGGCGATCACCAGCACCAGGCAGGCATTGCCCACCAGGCTCACGGCAAGCAAGGTGCTGTATGCCGCCACCAGGAAGGTGGCACTACCCACTGAAGGCGGGCACTCGCCAGCTGCCCATGCCGCCTCCCCCCACGTGCTGCTGGTGTTCATGTCCAAGGGAGTCGTCGTCTCCACGGCAGCCTGAGGAAGATGGCTGAGGGGGTCCTGGTGCTCCTTGAGGAGGTTCACCTCAGATCAGGTTCTGAGCTGCGGATCGTGGTTTCCCAGGTCCCGTCTTTGCCTCCTTTTACGTAACGCGGTATCCCATCATACCGCCGTAAGCGCATACTCTCTGATCGCCCGCGATCTCCTCATGGCTGCACCTGCAAGATAAAGCACAGGTACGCCTCTGTCCTGCTCTTTGTCTTTTCCATATGGATGTCTTATTAAATAAAGGATAAGGGGGTGGTTCTGCTCATCCATCCGTCTTCCACCTGCTTATCCTGCTTAGGCGCTGCGGCGCTGTCCTATTCATTAAGAAGAAAACCATGTGGTAACAGTCATAGGACACAAACAAGCAAATGAAACGGATGATGAATTGTATTGGTTGGATGACTCTGTCAATCAGTGTCACACTGCTATATCTGCCCCAGAAAGATAAAGATGGAAAACGTGCCCTTATGTTAATAATAAGTCACAGGGGCAGTAGGCTATCTGTTTCTCTTTCCATGAGCTGGCCCTGGTCCCAGAAGGCTGCTTTTTCTGTTATTTTATGGTATTGTCTGTGATCCAAGAAAGAGCACATCTAGGTAAAAAATGATAATGATACATAGCTGGTACTGGGTGTTATGGCCAAAATGTCATCATGATATTTTTGGTTAGAACCACAATCCACAGTATAGCTCGCAAAGTTTTGATTCCGAATCAAACAAATTGGAATGTTTATCGTAGTGTTTACCACTTAACCAGCAATGCACCAATCCTCACGCTGCCTGTAGCATTATGATAATAAGCAACATAATTATTAATTATGTTAAATACTGTACATATTAAAGAACAGCAAATAGCAAAAGAGCTTTTAATTTTTTTCACTTTTAAAGTTTAAACGTTTTGACATACAAATGAACATCTATCATTTCGATCAATAACCGTGCTCTTCTGTACTTCTAGAGACAGTAATAGATGGCCTAAATAAAAGTGTTTGTGTTGGCCCCCGTTGTATGAACAGTACCTTTGCTGTCAGGGGACAGATCGCAAATGGGAGATCCAAATGCGAAGCACATAGGCAGCCAAAACAGTACAGGAGAATCACCGTCAGAGACAGACGTCGTGGTCGAAAAGCTGGGTAGTGTATACATGAGGATATCAGTGCAACACTTAGAGGGGTTTGGAACACACACACTCACGGGGCTGGGGATCAGGAGTTACACACACGCGATACCACACATGCGAGAACTCAGGCACTTCCAGGTAACTGGACATAGTGTACGACTCCTCACAACTAGACCAGTTTTACTGGTTATACACTGAGGTAATCATAAGGCAGGATGCAGAATAGCTGTCAATAGCCTATAAGACTGTGTGAGACTGGGCAAGGGGGCGTGGCCATGGAGACTAAACAGGCTCCATCCTTACATTTTCAAAGTTTGCAAGTTACAGTAGATTGCATGATATTGCAAATCCAAACCATTTCCACACAACTGAAGTAGAACCTTTTTTAGAACCAATTCTTCCTCAGCCATCCCGCGCAATTGTTTATTTGACAGCATGTGTTGTTTATCACGTAACAAGAGTGCAGTACTTTTATATTATTTTGTTTGTTTTACCAAGTTAACCAACTGGTTAGAAAACATCAATTGATTTTTTAGTTCAAACATCTGTAAATGTAAATGTAAATGGGGGTGCTATGTCGAGATTCTTGCAGTAATTCTAATACGCTTATCGTGGAAAGAATTGCAACCGGTCATGTTATCATCAAATTAACCACCACTAGCTGGTTCCCATGGTCTCTGTAGAAGAGGAACCTCATTAATAACTAATGGTACCTGTATCTTGATGGTTTTGAAAGATTAGTCCTATATCAAATAAGTTCACTGAGACAGTTGGCAAAGGCCTGTTTCTGCTTTTCTGTGGACTCAAAAGCGACACACACAGAAACAGGTTCCTCAGTGTGTCACAGGACATCACAATCAATCTCTTCAGTGTTGGGTGCTGATACAATAGTGTCATAATCCTCCTGTAGCCAAGAGGTGTGATGTGACCTGCAAAATGTGTTGCCAAGAGCAACCCAGATGTAGTACAAAAATAGCACTGGTATCTGTCTGAAGCTGCTGCTTTTGCTAGCTGTCAGAAGGGCCTACACCCACCATAGTGAAACAAAGACACATGGACATACATCTTTCAAGTTACAAAATACCCCAGAGCTTCAAACACCTCCCCACACACACTCCTGCATCTTCATATTATAGCTACAAAACAGTCGCTGTTTGTATAACGGTGCAGATAGCAAGAGTAATCATTTAAGAGCAAAGTGAGGTCAGGACATGACCTCAGTGACCTTGAGACATGACGGATGCCTAACCTCAGAGTCCTTCAGCACTGTGCTTCAACGTTCAAGGGTCAGCTGAAATTTTTTATGAACATGATTTTATTCTCATGCAAAAACACCTGCTGAATTTGTTGCAAACTGTCACCTTTTAGTGTTCTGAATTTTAATACATTGTGATTATTTTCTTGTAATTCTGTATCGACTGATGCCCATATGTTTGTCATTGTTTCACACTGGTGTTCAGTTTTATCCGACCCTTATTCTTCCCTACACTGCTGAAATAATTATGATTTAAGCAAGCATTTCATTTTATATAAGTTATATCTTATGATTGAATCAGACGCTAAAGTCAAATGGGTGTTGCTAGGATACCCTTCTGACCCCTCATTGTTACAAACATGCTATTCCTGTACCATCTGCCCTTTGCTGCCTGCCCACTATGCAAGGCCCCATGGAACGATAGGTTTGATGAACGCAGATGAGCTGCCTGGAGCTCTGGGTATCGTCTGCTCAGGGGTTCTTGCTTCCTCCTGCCCCCCTCGCTTGTGCTGTGGATTCAGGCTTGTTTTAATGTGGATCTTTCTGCTGCAAGTTGTCTGCTGGTTGGTTTGCATAGCGTGTTAAGACCATGAACAACAAAATATCATAGGTAAATTGTTGAGTTTAAAGTGAAGGTTCTTTGGTAGGTCCTACCTAACACCTAAATCTCCGGCAAACGACACACAGTGGTGTCAGGAATAACTGATGATTCCTGCATCAGCAAATTTACATTGTTTTTGCTGTGTTCCAGAATTTGAAGCAATTACAGTGGAGTAATTCCCATTGTTGCGATGGGCTGGCCCCCCATCCAGGGTTGTTCCCTGCCTCGTGCCCGTTGCTTCTGGGATAGGCTCCAGACCCCCCGCGACCCAGTAGGATAAGCGGCTTGGAAAATGGATGGATGGATGGATAATTCCCATTGCCCTTCTAAGTGGATGGAACAGGCTTGGGTGACTTACTAATGATGCAGAAATTATTAGCTGGTAGAATTCTTGTTCACTTGAATGAACAATTTTATATGATGGTGCAAAGTGGCACAGTGGATAGCACTGTTACCTTATACCTCTAGGACTGGGGTTTGAGTTTCCATATTGTTCCTATGTGTGCGGAGTTTGCATGTTCTCCCTGTGCCATGCTAAGGTGAATTGGAGTTGCCAAATTGTCCATAGGTGTGTGTGTGTGTGTGTGTGTGCGTGTGTGTGTGTGTGTGTGTGTGTGTGTGTGTGTGTGCGTGTGTGTGTGTGTGTGTGTGTGTGTGTGTGTGTGTGTGTGTGTGCGTGTGTGTGTGTGTGTGTGTGTGTGTGTGTGTGCGTGTGTGTGTGTGTGTGTGTGTGTGTGCATGCACGTGCGTGTGTGCCCTGTAATGGGTTGGTACCCCATCCTGGGTTATTTCCTGCTTTGTGCCTGTAGCCTCCTGGATAGGCTCCAGACTCCTGTGACAAGAAGGCGTGAATGATGGATGGGTTCAAAGCAATCCAAGAAACATATCAGCTTTCAAAAACATCTTCAGTTAGAGCTACCTTTCGATGTGTTTAATATGATGTGCAGTGAAGGTATCAGAGGCTACACTAAAACTGTCTCCTGCATGAGGAGATAATGTCTGCATTTCTAAAGCACGTCTGCACTCCCAACAAACAATACACCCCGAAAAATTTGTCACCATCTCCACCTCTTTCTCTTTAATGTGATTTTACACCCATGCGAAAAGTCCGGGAAGTAACTGTTGTACCGTAAATGTCAAGAGTTAAGTTTATGGTGTCCTTCAGAAAATTATAGTCATCTACCTAAAAGATCCTGAACGTCACTGTAAGCATTTAGTGGGAAAAGGCTGGATCCACTGAAAGGAACCAACAGCAGTAAAATTAACTCAAAACAAAGAAAATAATTTTGGAAGAAAATTTTAAAAGAATCTACTATATGTAACAGTGATGTGTGCCACTACAATGAGATACAACGAAAGGTAAGATAATGATCAGTTAGAGCAAAAAATAACTAGTTTCACGTCAGTTGAAGTAATGTGGCACAAAAACAGAAACCCTCATGACTAGTGAAGCCCTGCTGAACAGAAGCTGCAGTTTGCGTTTAATTCCGGCAGGCTGAGCCTGGATAAAGGGCACCTGTAATCAGCTGTTATACCAAGTCTACCGGTAATGAGGTGCCTTAATCTTTTATTCATGTTTCAGCAGCCCTGATTTAGGGCTTTAATCGGAACGGTTCAATTAATTCACATTAAATGTCTAACTTGAGGCCAAACAGTACCTTTCCAGGGCTAAAAGCCAGAAATCTTATTCCCTAATTTACTTTCGCTAGACTGTCTGAAAAAAAGTACCAACTCGTACCAGGGGAGTTTATAGCGACTGAAAAGATCAGGGGCTAAGTCAAGTTTACCTGGGGCTTGACTTTTTTATTTTGAAGGAAGATTGGCATCGGGCCTAAAATACTAGGCTTAAAAAACTGGGGGCTATAGCCCTGAGTGATGGGACCTTTGAGAGTGAGGGTACAATTACGTGTCACTAGCTAGGGCTGTACCCTTAAGGGTCTGCCAATTGTACCCTAGCTGTAGGTAAATGTACCCTACCTTTTAGTCTAATATGATACAGAAATAGATTCTGAGGAACATTTTTGTACCATATGGGGTAGGTTAGGTAATGACAAAAGTATCATATCACGATTTCTTTTCATGCAGGATCACGATTCACCACCTTAATTATTACGATTTTTTTTTTTCATGTTATTTTGCAAGTTACTTTAATAGTCTCACTTGTTTCCCCTTCTCAATGTTCCCCGCTAATCTCAATGTGTAACATTAAAGGAACACTTGAAATCATGTTTAAAAACCATATTGTCTACTTCTACAATGTTTCATTTCGAAATACTCCAAGGTAAATGTAGTCTTATCTTTCGAGAAGACATTAAGTGTTTACTCGCAGTGGTATTAATGAAATAAAACGTCTAAAACTATTTCACCCCTTCCAGAAAGAATGCTTTAACTTAAAAAATTATTAACGTTTTATTCAAATTAAAAACAAAAACAAAAGATTGTAATTGAAAAAGTCGCAGAAACGTTCATTTGTTTAGTCTCGTTATGTATGACTGTACAAATTACGCTGATTAACAGCAAAAAAAAACATGTCGATTGCCATATTAATTTGGAGAGATTACTATGATATTAGAACTGATCCATCAATCGTTCAATACTAAAGTTATATAACCAATACTAACCAATACTGATTAATGTGTTTTTTTTTTATTCGTGAGTGTGAAAAACAAATACAAATAATCTGGAAAATTATAGGGATTTTAGCTCATTTGAATGTAAAAGCCTCGTGTGTAATTTTGCGCCGCCAGACGATCGATAAGCAAGTTAATAATGATCAACCAGTTCTTAAATATCGGCAGGATTACAATTATCATTGCAAAGATGGCATATGTCCTGCAAAGCCTAACATTCTCATCAGACGGTGATTAATAAAAAAAATCAGACAGGTACGACTTACCGTCTATCGGTCAAATGGCTAGGACGCTTCACGAAGCGGCATCCATGCGGGAGAAGAGCAGCTTGCAGCCACAAAACACAGATAGGATAGTTTTAGGTGAGGAGCGAAGGGAGGAGTTCTTCACTTTGGTGTTCTGGTCCTTGTTAACTTAATGACTGGCGAATAGCATGATTTGAAGAGCCTTTAGCTTTAAGGGCAACTTTACGGGTAAAACATCCAATTACAGTTATTCTCGATGACTTGGGCACATTTCGTGAAATACAGGCTATTTAACATTCTCAATTGGTAGCAATTGAAGAGTTCATTTGCAAAGACATCTCTATTTTTAGAAGTTTTCATAAATTATGTTTTTTTTTTTTTTTTTGCTTTCTACTTAATATAACTGTAACTAGGTTGCTTTGGTTATGTATGAACAGGACTGGGGAGCAAAGGACTGGGGAGCACAGGACTGGGGAGCAAAGGACTGGGGAGCACAGGACTGGGGAGTAAAGGACTGGGGAGCACAGGACTTTTTCAAGTCCACAAAACACATAGATTGGTTACACAAACTCCCTCCAGAAGCACTGTGAGATTTGTAAAGAGCTGGTCCAGTGTTCCACATCCAAGACAGAATTTTCATTGGTCCTCCTGGCAGGGGTGTTGTTAAAGATTTTGGGCCCCATGAAAGCAAATCATATTGGGGCCCGCAGTCCAGACCAATCTAGTTATTTTCCAAACTTTTTAGGACATCTCTCACTCAGGGACCTTTCTAATCATCCTAACTCCCCCCACCTTACTCTGCCTCCTGGATCCAAGGTTTGACTAATGGACGGACCCTCCTCTCCAGTACACTGGCATATATCTTCCCAGGGGGGCTGAGGAGTGTGACCCCCCTAAAGTAGAAACACGCCCTCTGCTCCCCCTTCTTAAGAATTTGTAGCACCACCCCGGGCTGCAAATCCAGAGGCTCTGTCTTTGACTTGACGGTTGGCTGAGAGGAGGTTCCACACATGAGCTCATTGAACTGACGTGCAGTCAGCAGATTTCTCTTCTGTTCGCCACCCTGAAATCTCTTAGAACACTAATTCTGCCTCACCAGCTCTTTCAGACCCAATACAACCTTTCACGACCAATCTGCCCTTGACTGGATAAACACCATTTTGGCATGCAGACAGCATAACAAATGAAGACCCATCTGGCAGTCGCACAGAAAGTACATCCTCTGGAATAAGTGTGAAGAGATGCCATATTGTATACACAAGTCTCTACACACATATTTTTTTTGCAGATTCTTTCATTGAAAGTGATATACAGTTTGAGCATGCAGGGTCATGGAGGAATTGGGGGAGCCTCCCTCGAGGGCCCAAAAGTGACATCACGGGATTTGAACTGGCAACCTTCTGATCACAGGCGCTGCTATGTTTACAGCTTGTTGTCTCAGGCCACACCCTGCCAAAAACTAATTTCCAGAAAGTTGATGTGCAGCAGCGACAACCAATGAAATTCAAGATGATCCTATTAAACCCAGTGTAGGCCAGAAACAGTCATGCAGAAGAGCTTCCTGTAGCAGTGTGTCAGAAGTCTTCCCTTTGCAGGTCAGATTAAAGGGCTGTCAGTCCATGCAGGATTTATCTATGTAATCACAGTCATTAGCTGGAAATGGACACATCTTTGGCTCTTCCAGGATATAAATACCAACACATTAGCATTTAAATGATCTCCACTTTGGCACTCAGATTCAATTTCCCTAGCTTGATTAAATACATATTTCTACACTGAAAGAGAACCAAATGATTAATCGCTCTGTACCTCATTTTGTTTAGGATTAAATCACAAAGGAGAATCATGTAGTAAGATTCTGTTCAATTACAGGTGTATAAATATATGACAAGTGCAGATTTGTACTGAGGGAGCTACTATTAGCATATAAAATGTAATTACTCTTGTTGCTTTTTTATTTGCCAGGGGAAAACATTAAAGATTACAGCTAACCGATACATTTTCATGTGTATTATACCACGTCTTGTGTCAACGTCACTAAAAAGCAAATTACTGGAAAGAAAAAGGAAGAAATCAAGAGGGGCAGAGAGAAGGAGATAGAAGAGGGGGTGGCTTGTAGATGTGTTGTCAGCATCTTGGGTGGTCAGTCAAGCAAGCAGCAGAGAAGAAGCTGATCTGGGGATGAAACGCAGCTCTCTGTTTGAAGGACGTGAAACATGAGCGTTTGCTGCCGGTGCCCCTGAAACACACTGGCCCCTGTTAATATTAAAACATTCATTAAAATGCTGGACCGGATGGCCGGTGGTTCATTCTTTGTGATTTAAATCCTGTGTCTGTGATGTTAATTGGTTGGCAGAAAAACATACCCATATGGATAAATTGCACATGGCCAATGTGGCGACCCCGTTATGCATGAAAAAGTCCTATAGTTCTGTAAGAAAGACAAAGAAATTGAGCTTGTGTGCTAATCTGCAGAGGTACCCAAAGCAAAACCGCACCGTGGAAGTCTATAGCAAATGCTAATGGTCCTCTCTGCAGAGAGCCCTGTATCCTGTGGCTTTTGGTCCTGAAGTTTTGCTGGAGAACAAGAAGCAGCACCTGCCATAGGTTCTCTTGGGGAAATGATCTGTCACCTGCAGCTGGTGATGCAGATTAAATGCAGAGACGACTGGCAAACCAGAAGTAGATACGAGCAATTTTACAGGTAGGACCCACGTGTGCATGCCCTCTCCCCAGTCTGAAGGTTACTGAATATAATGAATGATGGAAATAAAAAGGATGTCGTTCAGTTCCTGCAGCTTTGATCTTTGTATTTGATTCTTGGTCATTCAACCATTTAAACCAATCAGCCGTAGCATTGAAACCACTGACAGGTGAAATTAATAACATTGATTATCTCATTACAATGGCACATGTCAAGGGTGCCATTATATATTAGGCAAGTAAACAGTCAGTTCTTGATGTTGATGTGTTGGAAACAGGAAAAATGGTTGAACGTAGGGATCTCAATGACATTGACATGGGACAAATTATGATGGCTAGACGACTCGGTCAGAACATCTACAAAACAATAGGTCTTGTGAGGAACTCCCAGTGCGCAGTAATCAGTACCTACCAAAAGTGGTCAAACCTAGGCCAACCAGTGAACCAGTGATGGGGTCATGGACACCCAAGGCGAAAATTCATTTAATTTCTTCCCTGATAGATATTCCACAGTCAACTGTAAGTGGTATTATTGCAAAGCAGAAGCAGTTAAGAAAAACATAAACTCAGCCATGAAGTGACAGACCATATAAAATAACAGAGCTGAGCCACGTAGTGCGTAGGGTTCCGAACTTACCCCGCATTAACCTCAGCATAAAAAAGTGCATGGGGAGCTTCATGGAATGGGCTTCCACGGCTGAGCAGCTGCATGCAAGCCTCACATCACCAAGTGAAATGTTAAGCACTGGACAGAGTGATGTCACTGCAGGCATGCCGCCAATGAACTTTGGATTAGACATTCACAAAAGACAGTACAACAATACCTACAATAATGTGTATAAACACAACTGAAGAACCAGAAAATGCTGAAAAAAGGAAAGAAAATTTTTTTTTTTGCCGCATTGGGAAAAATTTTATTGCAAGTCAGCTGGTTCTAAATCAGGAATAGTTTGGATTTTTGTGAAGTGGGGCTGTTAAGGGTTGGGCTGGGAGATATGGCAAAATGTCTTTTGATATTTTTATATTAAACAATATCAATAATTATTATGATATAATTCGCTGTTTTTTACTTCCATTTTTGCTTAAAATTCCTTAAATGTCCTTAAACAGTTTCTGAATATGAAAAGGTGACAGGCTGAATATACTGTAAACTGAAATCTAATTGTAATGAATAAATCATACAAAATAAACTTTTCATTATAGGGCGTAATACTAGAAAATGCAAACAGTATGTTCCAGGCAACGAATTTGGCCGTTTCGTGATTTGCCTCCGTCTTGTCCCCGTTTGGCCATCAGCAGTCACTGGTAATCCCATAATCACCTTGTTCCCAGTCCTCATGTCTCTTTTCTGCCAATCCCGTTCCCAGTATGTATGTGCCTGCCCTTCCTGTGTTCCCCAGCTGCGTTACTGTGTGTCCGCCGATAAGGTCCTCGTCTCTTCCCAAGCTGCCTCATAAGAAGTGTGTCTGCCCAACCTGTGTCGTGATAGGCTGGGCGATATGCCGTAAAAATTATGTCACATTATTTTCACTTCTAGAGATTTTCACAATGTAGATATTTATCGCAATATTCTAAAATTCATATGTAGAAAACAGTAAAATATAGCAGGCAGTTTTGAGTTTTCTGATCATTATGGCCAAATTGTTTTACTAATAGTTATGGAGCAAGTGACAAGTATAATGATAAATTATGCCAACAACAGACTCATACCTTGATGGAATTGTGTAAATAGGGTGTTAAAACTGTTACGTATGCAAGAAAACAAGTGTTTAGGCCATATCACAATACTCACGATATTCAAATTGATGACAATATGAATGTTCATAATCACCATACGATATTTCATCAATATATCGTCCAACTGTACCTAGGGGCAGCAGCAAAATGCATTTTAGCCACCAAAAAAATGTTCACATAGAAAAAAAATGAGTTGGCTTCATTTAAAAAGAGGGAATGTACTTTTATTTGTAGTCCTTAAAAGGACCGAACACAATCATCAAGCGCCAACTCACTCACACTATGAGCTCACTCTGCCCAGGGCCGCCAAGTCTCACACATCTGGCGGGACACTCACGCTTTCTCATTCTCAGGCTCACACAAGAAATCTTACAGAAAATCTATTTTATTCCACTACAAACCTAAAATTAGCTGCATCTAAAGCTTTGGCATAGTTTGTAAACCCTACAGACTATTTACAAGGTAATAAAACTGTTACATACATGTAAATGAGTGTGCAGACTTGTCTTGAACTGAAAATGTCACACCAGCCAGCTGACCAGAGTTGGCAGCATTGTCTGCCCGCCCTTGCTGGCTGTTCCTGCTGCTCCTAGGACACCCCCATCCCCCCCGCACACACACACACACACACACACAAGTTATATACAACACTTATAGGGCCTTGCTTACAGTAAGTGCCGAATAGTACAATAACTCAGCCAGCCATAGGATTTGAACAAGCAACCTTCCAACTGAAGGCACAGAGTCAAACACCATTATCATACACAGTATTTATTACGTAATAATAATCAGGTTCTGGATTCTATATTAGGGTTGCGGCACAGCGGTGTAAGACGATGTAAGACGGACGCACAGTTTACTGTATCGGTCTTAAAGGAAGAATTTTTTCCTTTCTTTTTTAGAGAGAGAATAGTGCCCTCGCGTGTTCATATATGAGATGTACTCATTTACAAGTACAGTAACTTATTTCGGGGAAATAAGACCCAGCTCATAGTACCATAATTTCATAGTAAATGAAGAACTGGGCAAACAGCAACAAGTCGCCCGCACCGATGAACATATGCCAGCCTAAAGGGAGGACATTGTCAGAAGTTGCATGCAGGTCAGTAATTTTGCGAAAATGTATGCAAAATCATAAGATGAGCCTTTAATTTTGTAAGGGTGCAGGTCTGGCAGATGACCTACAGTCGTTTATTACTTGAATGGTTTAACATTTTGATAGTTTATCACGCTTAACTCACATCAGCCGCAAATGTGCAACTTAAATCCACGGTTCACGTGATGATCCCATGGCGACCATAGGATGGCGACAGGGAGAGCAAAAATAGGAGAAACACGTGACGTTAATACGTCAAAAGCAAGCGACTGAAACATAACTAATTGTGCGACGCGGCAGTTCCTTTCATATTAGAGCGGAAGAAGACGAAGGAGGAAAAATGGCAGCAAGGTTACTCCTTAGGCCTGCCGTCCGCGCAGCAGTCACTTGCCGGGCGGCTCCCGCACCGGCCCTTCGCCGTTGCATGGCTGGTGGTGAGTAGGTGTCTTTAAGAACCCAGAATCGACGAAATAACTTATCAGTATCTCCCAGGATGAACGCAGTAGTCGATTTGATATATTGCCAAGGGCATGTCCATCTAATCGCCAGGCCGCGGTTATAGAAGAAATTTCATAAATTAATCCAATATTGATAGGTACGTTGTTAGGAATAGCACGGTGGTGCATGGTATCGTTTTGATCATCGTTTTGTTTCCCCTACTTAATTATGAGGGAATATTGGTCATCGTGTTTATAGAGTTCTACACCTGGGACTACCAAGGACAGGAGAGTCAGTCTTCAGCATTTTTGCACAGCACAACAGATATAAATACGAGCTTGGCTGTAACTGTGTCTATTTTACTATTAGAAAGCTTTCATTGTTTTTGCCCAGATAATGTGACGTGTTTCAGTGGCGAGGTACGTTGCCAAAAGTCAGACATATAATGTATTGGGGAGAAAAATCTTTGCTCTGGACCTTTTGTAGGCATTCCGACTGACGAGGATCAAGCCACCGGTATGGAGAAGATCGTGATGCGGGCGATGAAGGAGGGCTCTGTGCGTATTAAGAATAACTTTTCGACTTTGCTTGGCTTTTAGCTGGCCTTAAAATGAAGAAATCCGAGTTGATGTGAATGAGTCGTTTGAAAATGCAGTCCCTGTGGTTTGATAGATCTCTAGATTTATTCATTAATGTTAAGTAATTCTTTTTCAGGATCCCTACAACATGCTGAAGCCCAAGTCATATGCAGGTTCCAAACAGGATCCACACCTGGTTCCCTCAATTACCAACAAGAGGATTGTCGGCTGTGTCTGTAAGCATTTCTGATCTTCTGTTGTCTTCATCAGTTTTCCAGCATTTTAGTTTTCTCCACAGCATCGATTATTGACACATTTATAAGTTTTGCTCTCTCCAAACATTTGGCTAAAATGTATATTTTAAGGTTTACAAGCATTGTAGAAGGTGTCATATTTGAAAGGGTTTGTATGTAGCTTTTTGAATAAGACTCAAGTTTCATTACAAGAAAGTGCTGAGTGCTTTCTGCTAGGGGTGTCCAATTTGACGATATAACATCATGAACAACTAAAATGGCTCCACAATCTGCTTTAATGGCGAGATCATCGCTATCGTGATACAGTGCACAGCCTGTCAGTGGCAGTTCTATGGCTGATACAAGCGAGTAAAGTTGTTTCGTCAGGCAAATCCATTTTGACACAACAATAAACCAGTAATAGCAAACAGTGGGCAGTGCTTTGGATTTATTCCCCTGTCCGTTTTGCACCCTTGTCCCAAACATGCAATGTGCATCATGCCACACATGCCTGTTTGCCAATGTAACCGCATGGACAACATGGAGGAGTTGGTCCCTAAAAGAATTCAACACTTGTAATATGGAACGTTTTTTGGATTTTCCAGAACCTTATAGGGGTATTTTTTTTTTTTTTTTTTTAATAGGCCGAATTAGATTGTTTTGCAATTTACTGAACAGTACAACCAGTCTTAAAAACCAGCATGAAAAAGAATCGTGATAAGATTGTGGATCACGATCCTGTCTGGTATTTCTGCCATATCGCCCACCCCTTTTTGCACACTTTGTGGTATTCGGTTTTTGGACATCCCTGGCATTTTTACATGGGTCAGGAGATATTTATGATCCTCTGATGGTCTGGTTTCTCTCTCTAGGTGAGGAAGATAACACCACCGTCGTGTGGTTCTGGCTGCATGCAGGCGAGCCCCAGCGCTGCCCTTCCTGCGGTTCCCATTACAAACTGGTGCACCATGATCTGCCGCACTGAGCCCAACGTGTGTGTGTGTGTGCACACGTGTGTGCACGTGCACACTTTCAGACCAACGCATAACCACCCTACTCCTCTAACCTCATACCTCTCTGCTTATGTTTGACACATTACAAGGGTCACAAGCCTCTCCGGAGGCCTTACTTGGGCGATTTCATTCCTTCCTGTTTACATCAGTTGCGTACTGTACAACAAAATTTTGGTCCAGAACCTCTTAAGAATAAAGTTGTGTTGTAAATCCTACTTTGTCACCTGCTGTTGGTCATTCTGTTTTAAAGTTACCTGTGGTTATTTCTTTATTGCTCCAGAACAGGTGACAGTAGTGCAGAGTAGAGCTGCATGATTCATAATTTTTTTGAATGGCAATCTTGATTCATACCTCTGTGATCTCATTCTTACATGACAATGATTCCGTGTGCCTGCCTTCGTGGGGGGCTCCCTTATTCCTCTCTAAGCTGTGTCAAGAAATGACAGCACTGTTACACCACATGACAGGAAGAAGGGGCAGAACAGCAGGGGCTAGAATGAGGAGCAGAAAAGGTTGAAGTTTGTTTAGCATTAGAAATGCTAAACAAATTGACAATTAAGAGCTCGATCTGCGGCCCAGATTGATCCCAGTAAGGAATTATAAACGTGTCAATGACCAGTACTTCGAGACCTCTTGTAAGTGGTCAATGAGCTGATGAATTCCCTCATCCTCGACTATGGAAAATGGCTCTGGCCCTGCTAACTGCAAATATTGACTGTTCAAGTATCGGGCAAGATTGACACATCAGACTGATGCTACTGTCTTGATTTTTAATCATTACATTGGTCAAAGTTTAAAGCAGCTAAATTATTTTAGTGTAAAACTGGTTTTATGTTTGTGGCAATTTAGCCATATCAAAACCTAAAGTTACACCATTTTCAGTTATTCAACATTTCAATGTATTTGTTGAACACACTCACTAGTACACCTTGTTTAATAATTACTTCATTAATGAGCAGTTTAAAAATGAAAGCCCCCCCCCCCCCCCAAGGAGAATTTTAGAGACTATATTTTTCTGGCCAGCCAACAAGTTTTCAGTAACATTTTACAGAAAAAGAAATTCTTACACTATGGTATTAGTTTGTGGATGCTATTTTTTTGTTATTGAGGAAATATACACTTGCTGTACAGAAATACCTTTAAACAACTTTCCAAGGGTGCTGAAGACTTTTGCAAAGTACTGTACATAAAAAAACCAAAGTCAGGCTCAAGGTTATTTTAGGGTTTACTCTTTAAAATGTTGTATATATACTCCAGTTTTCTTATTTTCAAAATCAGATTAAATTACAATAGTACAGAAGCAATGTTACCCTGATTTAAGTGTAGTATTGAGGTTTGCGCAGGCGTAACCGCTAACCTGGGCTGGATGGAAGGTGTTTTCACCCTCCACAAGAACACACCCTTTCATAATTATCTTCAAAAAATCCACAGCACAGAACAATGTTATATAATTTCGTTCTAGTTTGATTGAGGAGTCTGACTGAGGAGTTTCATGCTGACATCATAAAAGTGAACAGACTGCAGCCTATGGCATGCCTGTCATTACAGGTCACGTCACTTGCTATATGAACATGGTCCAAAAAGTTAATTCAATGCAGCCACTAGGGGGAGCACTTGCTTGCAGCAGTGTAGTCGGGCCAACCCAGACTACATTAAAATTAAACTCCTTTATTTTTCTAGAAGCATCCCCATTTACATTACTTAATGTTAAAAGTATAAAAAATTACAAAAATGTAAAAGAATGTCAATGTTTCAACAGCAATTACCAAACAAAAAAAATCAGATACAATGAAAGAAACTTCTGCATACCAGTGGAGACACTGCACTTGTCAGACTTACCAGAGCAGGCATGGAGAACAGCATTAACAGATTAACAAAGCCAGGAATGGCAACTTAATTTCCAACTTTTAGAATGAACACTGAGTGTATGTTACGGAGAAAACAAGCAAAGGAAAGAAATGAAGTTTTCTGATAAACCACAACTGTCAGGCATGAGCCCAGCCTTGACTTTTCCCACTCCGGGTTTGGCTTTTCAAATGGCAAAGCACCAAATGTTAAGGCCTTTGTGGTGCTGTACGGGGCCTCCGGCGGCCTGAGCACGACGTCGCTCTTTCCGCCGGGTGGCAGGGCCGCTGAGAGGAGAGAGGGCCTACAAGAGCTCGACGTAATTGGCTGGAAACATGCCGAAGCTGCCGTCCGGGGCGTAGCCGCGCCACCACCCCTCGTCGATCATCTCTATTCCTGTGATGATGTCATCCGGGTCGAAGGAGATCTCCGTGTTGTCGGCTACGGTGGAAAAACCACAGGAAATTGCGATGCAGTGACACATATCGGTCAAGCTTCTATTTGGAAAAACCAGTATACTCCACTCAGGTACAACCTCGTCCTTAAACTGAACCTTAATTCATATTACACTCCACCTGGCATTATCATTAGCGTCACTGGGGGGTCGGGACCTGCTGCCTGCTACCTGAATTCGTACATATGGCTACTATGAGGCATCAGGTTAAATCCACGACAAAACTCCCCAGTCACGCTAGCTACTCCGTCCCAGCATACAGCCCAACTCCATACTCGCCCCCCCCCCACACCTCCCAGCATGCATTGCACTCACCAGCCTGGTAGTCATATAGAGCCTTGGCACAGGTTCCGTGACCTTCTGCGTTTTCTGTGGCAGACGCCTCAATCTGGGCAGAGAAGGACGGAGGCAGAATCCAATCAAGCCCTTTCTCATTATGAACCATATACTTAATTTACTGCTTAAAGTCTATTTAAATACAAGACATTTATACATTTAAGGCAATTAAAGTTGATATGTACTTATGTCACAAAAACTGAATCATGTCTGGACAGCACGGTGGTAAAATTCACCCAACATGTCTAGATCCTCAAGTAATGTCATTCTGCTGATGTACAGCGGGCTGGTCTTTAGCACCGATTCACTGGCATCCTGCTGATGTACAGCGGGCTGGTCTTTAGCACCGATTCACTGGCATCCTGCTGATGTACAGCGGGCTGGTCTTTAGC
>JAODLC010000123.1:25382642-25393974 GCA_026781145.1 Hippopotamyrus pictus | reverse complement strand
AGCGGGCTGGTCTTTAGCACCGATTCACTGCCATCCTGCTGATGTACAGCGGGCTGGTCTTCAGCACCGATTCACTGGCATCCTGCTGATGTACAGCGGGCTGGTCTTTAGCACCGATTCACTGCCATCCTGCTGATGTACAGCGGGCTGGTCTTCAGCACTGATTCACTGGCATCCTGCTGATGTACAGCGGGCTGGTCTTCAGCACTGATTCACTGGCATCCTGCTGATGTACAGCGGGCTGGTCTTTAGCACTGATTCACTGGCATCCTGCTGATGTACAGCGGGCTGGTCTTTAGCACTGATTCACTGCCATCCGGGCAGATCCAGCGGAAGCAGGAAGGAAGTGGCTCTCCTGAAACCTCAGCGCTGATGATGTGTTACGTTCTGGTCACACAGTGTCACATGTCATAGTGGGGGCGTAGTAGGTCACCTGCGGGGGCTCCTCTTGGAGAGTGTTGTCCTCTGTGATGTCCTCATATAGCTCTTCCTCTTCCACTGGGGGGGCAGCCTCATAGGTGGGGGCCTTCTTCCCGTTGTATGATGGCTCAGCTTCTGCGTGGAGGGGAAAAGAATTTAGTTAGCATCTGCTTCCAAAACAGAACATCCCGCTGCCATAACTGAGAGGTGGGCAGTGGTAACTACTGAGGCTTGCATGGTTAGCAAAGGTGATGTCATCATGATGTCATCTTCTTTGATGTCATCATCTTCTGATGGCTCCTCCTCCAGCTTGGCCCTGAGCGGGTCTTCAGTACGGGGCTGTGTCAGTGTGTTACTGTGCATGCGCACATCTATACGTGAGTGTGTGGAGCTGAGCTCAGACCCATGGCTGAGGGAAAAGAGGCAGGTGTGGTGCTGGGCACAGGAGACAGACACACTGGGTTTGAGCTCATTTGCCTGTTTGCAGAGAAAGGTGGCTGAGCGGCCAACCAGAGGGGGCTAGGGAGCACGCTGTGCGGGTGGCAGGCTCTCATTGGCTGGCTAGGAGGCTGGGGAGCACGCTGCGCGGGTGTTGGGCTCCCATTGGCTGGCTAGGAGGCTGGGGAGCACGCTGCACGGGTGGCGGGCTCCCATTGGCTGGCTAGGAGGCCGTTAGCGGTTCTCACCTGGTTGCGAGCTGGCAGCGGTGCTTTTGGAAGCCACGTCTCTCTCCTGCTGAAAAGCGTCCCTGGGACTTACGGAGCCTTTCGCGACGGGAAACGCTGCCACCTGGGAGATGAAGAATGAGTGACTGTCTGTCCTGGTGACTGAAGCACGCACACACAAACACAGGCAGGGATGGGGAGTATGTCCGATACACGCATTTTAAAATTTGTATTTCAAATACAAAATACTATTTTGTAATTTGCATGTAATTAAATTCATAAAAACAAGTATGTCATTTGATAAGAACGTATGAAATACTGAAAATACTTTCCCAAAAACTGTATACGTGAAAGTGCATGTATGCAAAGGGCCGCATTCGTTGTAACACTAATTTTCCCCAGACAATGTATGAGAAGTGATTCCATGTAAGGTGGCTTAAATGTGTTTGGTTCTATTGAAGAGAGCAAAACCCGTAATTGTTAACACAGACCTTTATGTTCATGTGTTAGTTATTGGTAGAATAAAATACCCTTTACCATTTTACATGTGCTAATATAGCTAAAGTAAGGAGTAAGCTGCCCATAGAGTTTATATTATCTTTCATATCCTCACATCACCTGCGCATTATACTGGCAAAAACGGAAAAACAACTTCAAGCTTTAATGACACAAGACTGACTTACTATGCAGAGAATCTGACCTCTGGCAAAATGGCTACTATGCTATTATGCATAGCTACTATCCTAATAATAGTATCCAACAATGAGGATCACGGCAACACTGGAGTACTCACATTGGCTTTAGCAGAGTCTCCATGTGTCGCACAGGACTCTTCCTGCTCCTCCTGGGAACAAGAGGCCATATTGGTGTTACACACAGTGAACAAGGCACCTGCACGCGCGCGAGACCATGCTGCACAGGCACCTGCACGCCCCGAGACCATGCTGCACAGGCACCTGCACGCGCGCGAGACCATGCTGCACAGGCACCTGCACGCGCGCGAGACCATGCTAAATATATATAAAAAAAAAATACAGTACATGATAAAAATACATCTTCATGCATAATTGCAAATTTGGATAAGCAGTAACTGTAAATTATAAAATGTCACTTGTTTTCTAATTTTGATCGCTACTGTAAAAACTTGTCTTTAAAAGAAAAATATATATGCAAACTTAGTAACTAAAATAAGACAGAGAACTTGCGTGTTCTCTGTTCGTTCCAAAAAGGAAGGTGCAAAGTTGCAACGGAAAATTAAAAAATAAAAGCAGAACAGGGGAACGTTTCCTGAAAGCACAGCTACTAATCATGTTAGCGACTTAATAGTTTCAGCTATCAGAACCAAGATGTTATATATAAAAAGTGTGATTCCTCTGACCAGTTTCTCATGCATTTCTTTGTTCCAAGAGGTCACATGTATTTGTATCCTCTTGGAACACAAAATACAAGCAAATACTACAATTTTTTCATCAAGTTTAAAATTAATCCAGTTAATCACAATAACAGGCTGTAATTAATCGTGATTAATCGACAGACTACTAGAAAACAGAGTTTTAAAAACAAGATTACCCATGGCTTGCAGTGATGCACAGATTATTCATTTCCATGAAAAATACTATTTAAAAGCAAGTATAAGCTGCATTTCAATGCTTTCAAAAGGCTAGGTAGGAATGTCAAACATATTTTTTTAAAGTCACACACCTTTGCATGTATTGAACAGGCAGATCGAAACACTATTTAATCGCGACTGCGTGATTGTCCACCCGCCCCCCCAACTCATTTAAAAAAACTGCCCTCAACATGTAAAATGATGTAAATCTAAAACCCATATTGCAAAATGAAAATGTGGATCTAATAACTATATAAAGTGTACTGGAAAGATTCTCCTTTAAAGATATTAGCCTTCAATAAAATGAAACCGATACTGTAACTTACAATGTTCTTCATCCTATTTATGCTTCTGTCTGGCATTTTTTTAATGAAATGAACCAAGTAACATTGTTTCCTTACCATTTCCCTCCATCAGCTTCCCCGTGAGACTATTTTGGTTTAAGCTGTGAATTCAAGGTTTCTTTGCAACATCACAACTGAAGTTCTGCCATTGTTTACAACCACGAGGGAATATAGTAAGAACTCTGGGTGCTATATCAAGATGAACAGAATTGCACTGAAACACAGGCTGAAAGCAGTGCTTTTAAATATGCCTGCTTGTGTGTTCATGACCCAGGTGTCCAGGCCAGGGGTGGGCAATCTTATCCACAAAGGGCCGGTGTGTATGCAGGTTTCTGGGATAACCTTTAGGTCAGCTGTTCAAACCCAGGTGTTAGGACCAGCCAATCAGTCCTCTAATTTGTGACCTAATTAGGGAGTTGCAGCTAAAACCTGCATACACACCGGCCCTTTGCGGATATGATTGGCCACCCCTGGTCTAGGCCCACTTTCATCATTGGGCCACCAGGAATACAGCATGCACATCGGGGTAGAAACGGCACTCACCTGCTCCTCTGCGTCTGCCTTTCTGCTCTCAGCTTCCTGCTGCTGCTGGTATTTCCTGTAATCCCACACCCCCAGAAAGTTAGGCCTAGTTATTGGCACCAATGCGCCGATTTTTTTAACTCGATTCTGAGGGAAGCAGTCTCACCTCTGCTGCTCGATCTGACTGGCCCTCTCCTTGTCCCGCTTCTCACGTTCAGTGGCTTCTCTGGCTTCCCGAGCCTTGCGCTCACTCTCCAGGCGTTGCTGGTCTTGCTCCGCCCGTCTACGTTCCTCCTCCCTTCGCTTCTCCTCATCTTTCTGCAGACAGAGCAACCTCTGAACCCATCCTTTGAAACAACTAGGGGCATGTCAGTCACCATTCCTCTACCTTATTCAGTTTTTCCTTGCTTTTGTGAACACCACATGAGGACAAACAAAACACCAAATGAGGACAAACAAAACACCAAATGAGCACAAACAAACCACCAAATGAGGACAAACAAAACACCAAATGAGGACAAACAAAACACCAAATGAGCACAAACAGAACTAAATCAAGCCAAACACAGCTACAATACACATAATTGTGTGAATAATGTACACACATTATTAATTTCATAAAAGTGCTAATTGGTTAGTTTAATTTTGAATTCTGGGATGGACCTTCTGGTGGTCAAGATGTCCTCCTACCTCAGCCTGAGCCCAGAAGTTGTCCTTGTTGGTTTTTTTAATTTCTGATACAGCATTGGTCTTCTGATAGACGGATCCCTGAGGAAACAGGTTGGTGTTTTTATGTTCAGAGAAGTTGGAGAAGCCCTGGTCTGGGAATCCGCAGCCTCATCTCAATCACCATTTATAAACAGCCAACTTCTCCTCCAAGCCATCAGAGTGTTCAGCTGAGATGTTAATTCATGGCCTTCAATAGCAATACTCAGTCCCAGCAGTAATTGTCTACAGGATAAACATCTGGTAGTACATGCAGAGGAAGATTGCATGTAAAGAAGGGAACAGAAAAAAAGAGAGACATGCGTACACACACACACGCACGCAGACACACACACACGCAGACACACACACACGCACGCAGACACACACACACACGCACGCAGACACACACACACACGCACGCAAACACACAGATCTTTTTTCATATCTTTGTGGCGACCGTCCTTTCATTTCTATGGGCAAAACACGTAGTCACAGATTTTTATAAGATTAAATTCCCCCTTGTGGGGACTGAAAAAACGGGTCCTCGCAACATCAAAATAGCAGGTTATCAAATTGTGGGACCAAATGTCCCCACAATGTAGTGTATATATGGATCATACACACGCATGCACACACACGCACACACACAGGAAGAGATAGTAATACTGCAAAAATTAGAATATACCACAGAGTTCACACAAATTAAGTTAGTAAAGCAGAGATTGTAGTAGGTTATCCACACCCCTCTACTCAGTAGATCTGTGTTTAAAGATGCTGAAAACCATTACATACAGTAAAAGCCACCTTCATATGGACTTTTGCATGGGGAGATTTTTCAAAAAGGTAAAAAGGTACATTTTAGTACATCCAGACATTCAGCCCACCAGCAGGGGGTCGACCTTTGAGTTCGCCTCCCTTCAGGTGACAATACACAGGACAACTTTTTGAGAAACGTTCCCAGGTAATATTGCTGACCAGTGCTGCTCAGGCACTTTCCCATTGATATTGGGCAACAAATTTCTATGTGAAAAACTTTAACTGGCAGTGGGCAACTTTTGACAATCCTCCAGATCCAGATGAGTTGCCCTTTGTACCACCCAGTCGGCAATTGCACAGCAACATGAAAAAGTTGCCCTGTGTATCATCACCTTTCGAGGACTATTTTCAGAAGCAGCATCCCTTGGGATGCCACGAATTGACCATCTAGCTCTCAAATGGGTTTTCACCAGCCACTGAAAAATGTTGGAGAGCTCAAAGGAGGAGATGGCGCCAGGCTTAAGCATGGAATGGGCTCAGCCACAATTACAGGATTTAACACACACTATGGTTTCAGGATCAAACATGTTTCCTTGTTTTAGGTCCTTAAGAGAGACAGGGAGGGAGATCTATACACAAGATCTGTCACCCTGGAAATACCATGTGGAGAAGGCAGCTTTTAGCCAACAAGGTGACAAATTTATCCCCCAAGCAGAGAATTTAACCTGACGGTCAATATTGTTCCTAATAAGAACAGAGATGCACAGAAGAATGAAATTAAAAGTGAAAGTACAGAATGAACCGAATGAAAGTAAATGTTTGACCCACTAACTAAAGGCTTGTAAGAAGAGTGTGGCATCGAGTGGGGGGGCTCCTTACCACGGGGACCCGAGGGCCAGTGTCACAGAAGCGGTTGGACTCCTTGTGAAAGCTGTAGTTGGCCCCTGAGGCCTTGGCAACTTTCTGCATGACAGACTCCGGCTCGACATCCTCCTCTGCCCGGGCGTTGATGGTGACATGGGCACCCTGCTCGGCACATTACTCTGTCACACGGTCGGCTTGGCAGACATGGTCGGAGCATGAGCAACGTCAATTACACATGGGAGAAGCACGTGTCGGTGAATGACGGACCTCACAACTGCTGCACCGGACACCACACACACACGGAGCGAGTTCCCCTTTAATTACACCACCGAAATTTGCTGAAGATACTATCTGGAGGATAGCATGTACGCAGATGAGCCAAAACATTATGACTGCACCCGTGTGAAGTGAATAATATTGACTATCTTGCAAAAACGGTCCAGATCAAGGTCTGGGATGTATTTCAGACCATCACTATGCGTGTGTGTGTGTGTGTGGGTATATTGCAATTGGTGCCTATCTCAGGTTGCACACGCACCCATACAGTACAGTCTTTGCACTGAATGGATGTTCATCCAATGTAAAATGGATAGTTCATCCACTATAAAACCTATAAATTTCCAACATTATTACTGAATTAAGCATATGTCCCAAGACTTACTGAAAACTGTGTGTGTGTGTGTGTGTGTGTGTGTGTGTGTAAAAATAAAATTCGGCCACTACGTAAGATTAAAAACCCTATGGGGAGCAGTTTACACACTGCATGTACTAATTTGATAAAGTTTTGTTGAATCATTATGAGGAACAGCTTGTCTAACAGACAGAAGCACCACACAAAACAAAAATGGAAACCAAACTTCACAGGAACGCTGGTCACAAGGACATGAAATGTGACACGAGATAGTTTCACTTTGAGGGATAACTCCAGGAAAACCGCTAGCTGTTTACATCCTGTGTACGGGCTGGAAACCGTAACCCACATCAATTCTCAAGCACGCTAATGGTGACACACAACCTGCAATGCAATCAAGTGGCTTACAGAAAGCCACCGTAAGGGAGGGGGATATGTAAACGTAACAATGTACAACAGCTATACCCTAGTAGTACAGAGAGGAAACTACGAGATACATGATTGCGCCGTACCTTTAAGAACTTGGCGATGGAGCTGACGTGATTTGCACATTGTCCTTTCCTGGCATCTTTAACACCTTCCCCAGTCTAAAAGACACACACACACACAAATTAAACTAAACTTCACATGACGTGTTAAATCTTAGACAACAGCAAACCAAACTTGATGCCAGTTTAACCGGCTGCAGTTTCTCGGCGATTCACAGAGCAGTTATAGCTGTAGCACTTACCCAGTTAATAAGGACATATTTGGGCAAGCCGGAGTTTGGGTCTTGAACCCGACAAAAGCCGTACATGACCTTCCCGCTGCTCAGCTCCTCCACAAGCTCCTCCAGGCCTCCCTCTGAAAAGCAGATGACCAGAGCAAACGATCACAAACAAGCGATACTTGTGATCATGCCGTGCGACTGCCGATCTGTCCATCCCAAAAACTTATTCAGTGCCAATACTATAAAATGCCATGAAACTGGCACTGAGTGGCAGCTAAACCTCCACAAAACACACAAGTCAGAGTATTAATCGCACACTGCAATTAATATATGACTCGGCCTTTGGATGTCAACGTACTGACAAGAAAAGTCAGTAGGTTAAGACAGTAATGCAATGACACTTGCCCAGTCAAACCAAACACACCTGAGAATTCATAAACACAAACAAGAACACAGAGCAAAAACAGTACAATGAAGGGAGATGGCTAAGTTCCAGCCATTTAGCTAGAGCTTAATCGACTGAAACAACAATGCAACAATTTACCTCCTTTCTCAGCCAATCGGATGTCATTGGTGTTGCCCTCATATGTGAATAAGGCCCTTCAAAAAAATAAATAAATATATAAAATACATGGAAAACACTGAAAACATTAACATGATGCAGGACAACCATTTTTTTTTAAATTCCCCAGACATTCAAAGCCAAAAAGGACAACACAGAACAGTGCCTCATTCGGAGCTTCGGAGAACATTGCCCCTCACAGAAAGTGCAGAGGGCTATCAGGAGAGTGTAGCTGTGTGTCAGGCCAGCACCCCCCTGACAGCAGTGCAGGCACATAGGTGCAACTGCAGGGGAAGTAACTGAAATACATGCAAGGGATTGACCATAAAAAGTTCCAGCATAGAGCTCAGCATAGAGCTTAGCCAGGCCCCCACTGATGAAGCCCATACCTCATCCATTTTAGCGGAACCTCCTTATAGCAGCCCGTTTTTCTGATAAGAGTGAACTGAAACTGAAACATCTAAACTACGACGCAGACACATGACTGAACACAGGACTTGAACAGAACTGGACCTGAACTGTCCACAAGGAGTTCACAACCACCTGTAATAGTTCAGCAAGTTAAGCCAAGCACCTAGACTTCAGTTCTCGGTGAAAATAAACTGGAACTTTGCCAGTCTATGTTTCGGGCGGCATGTAAGCAGTTGAGAGAGGACAGCATGCATCTGCCTAGAAGAGCAGTTATTCTGCTACTGGGCTGGTCAGCTCTGCGGTTCACACCGGCTGACGTACACCTTCCGCTGTGGTGTGTGGGGTCCCCGCATAGTTCCTTCTCTATGTACATTTTGTTTCCATATTTAAACTCTGCGTACTGAAATATACACTACAGCAAATATACTGACGCCATTACACAGAGATACAAAAATAAGTACAGGTAGACAAAGCCACAAGGGCAAAAGCGAGTGAAAGTGATTTGGTAGGTTTAATGCGACTATGGTAACAATGCGTATTGTTAAAAAAAAGTACAGAATAAAAAAGTGTAAGGTAAGTCACCATCTTCCTCATAGTTCTTCACAATTCTATAAAACCGGTGGCTGATGTGAGAAGCTTTCAGATTCCTTCTGAGGCTCAAACGCTCCAACACTGGACATTATTTAAAACCTTCGATACACCTGTGATAGAATCCACGCCTGCTTTCTAAAAACAACGCATTTTACTTTCCAACTGTACATCACTCAGACTTTGTATCCAATGCATGTGTCCCCTAGGGGGGATAGGGGACCGCATCCAGAACGCGCTCTTATTTCTTTTTTGTCGTGTCCGTAGAAAGGAACAGGAATACAACTTTTACTCTGAGGTAGAAGGGCACAAGTCCTGTATTGGTCAGTGACAAAGCAGGACACGCTGATAATTTTATGTCTCAAAATACAAGCACATAAAGTAAAGCAAACTATTTACTTGAACAGCGAGAAACTCTGCTTCGTCACCTGTCGCAATAAAGGGAGGGGCGCAAGAGAAATGCGCTCTTCCTTGAAGCATAGCAATCTTACACACACACACACAAACAAACACAAACACACACAAAGCCCTTAAAATGTTATCTGGCCACTGCTTCTAAATGAATTTGGACTGCTTTCATTTGATTTATGCAGACCATTAGATTTAAATCATAGAACCACGGAAAGATTTGTTGCTCAAAAACAGGAAGTCACTCGGAAAAAGGAAATGCCAAGTCTACACACACGCAAACGCACACACGTATACATACATACATACATACATGTACGTATGCACACATATTTACAGACTCACAATACGTATACCATGGCATATATGCATTTTATGTTATATGTGTCATGCAGAACGAAGGACCTGACACAAAGACTCGCACGACGAAGCAGGAAACCCAGAGGTCTGATGTAGGATCAAGACACACCAGCATCTCAAACCCGCGCGCCGCTTCTCACCAGTTGGTCTGCGACTTCTCGTCCACCACGTCTTTGTAGGCAGCCGTAAGCGCAGCACCGTTTTTGCTCAGATTCACAGCCATCCCGGTAGCACCACTGACCCTGCCGCGGCGTGCAATTCGGAGATGCAAGCGACGGAACAGAAAAGGTTGGGCTGAGCCTTAGAGGAACTTCTCGTGGGCTCCAAACCCTCCTCCTGTGCCTTAGCGAATATGCGGTGCGGTACTGCCCTCTGTCGGCCGGCGGTGGGACTCGTGGCTTTTCGAAATGTTACGCATTTCCGAAGGCAGCTCCAGACAGTGACAAAACGTAAAACAGTTTGGTATGGAAGGCCGTAGGCTGCCAGTTTTGGCGAATTACCCCCGCGACACCGTATACGACAAGCAGGTATTAAAAAAAATGCACAGAATTAATAGGGGTGTTCACATACTTTTGGCCAAAAAAACTTTTTATTCTGGTGAAAACTCCTGATAATCCCGATTTTGACTACTTCATCCATACTTCTCTAAATTAAGAGAAAATGACCCGACCATTGTTCTGAAATGTGTGGTGGGGGTTCATGTTTAGGCATGATCTGGTTTAGTCCAGGGGTGCCCAATCTTATCCGCAAAGGGCCGGTGTGTATGCAGGTTTTTGGGATAACCTGTAGATCAGCTGTTCAAACCCAGGTGTGAGGACTCCAGCCAATCGGTCCTATAATTAGTAATCTAATTAGGGAGTTGCAGCGAAAACCTGCATACACACTGGCCCTTTGCGGATAAGATTGCCCCCCCGGTCTGGTCCATGCATTGTTGGGAACAGTTTAAAAACAGGTCAGGCAGATAGTCTAGTCCAGGTCCTGCCCTGGGTGTTCTGGCATCCTAGGTGAGATTCTGCTGTCTGATATTTAACTACTTAAATGTCAGACTGAATTTTTCCTTATTTGTGATGTTTGGTTCCCTCACACACTGTGGTCCCCATGTTATGGCTGGTCAGGAATTCTGAGGGTCAAAGCTAGAACCCTCTACAAAAATATGAAACCAATTCTTTGTGGATTTATGTCCCGATTAATAAATTTTAAAAACAAACTTGGAAAAAGAAATTCACACCAAGCACTGAGACTGACAGGTGTTTCAGCCCATTTGATGAAACCAAAACTGGACCATACGGCAGGAGACATCTGCTCATGGCGTCCAGCACCTGTAATCAACCGAAAAACAACGGACTGCAGGCAGAACAGAAATCAAAGTAGTCCTTAGTACAGTGTCGCAAACACATATTTTGTGTTTGAAATCTTCTCTTGTTAAAATGGGCATCTGTGGATATGCTATGCACATTTATGTTTTTTTAACCATATAAAATCCCTCGTGTGGAGATTCCAACGTTAATGGATGCTATATAAATCACAAGGCAAAATATACAGGATACTTACTGCAATTAATTTTGAGGAAGTCCATTTTAGTGGAACGATACCAGAAACATGCGGTCATCCGGCCAAAGATGCCCAGTCGCAGCTATGTGGTAACACACAAACACACACACATTCACAGCCATGTGGTAACCAGTGTTGGGCATTTCAGTCCAGAAGCTACAAATCCAGACCATGATTTTGTTTCTACCCAGCAGCTGAGTACTCTGTGACTGTGACTCCTTATG
>JAODLC010000123.1:25319976-25338895 GCA_026781145.1 Hippopotamyrus pictus | reverse complement strand
GAACATCACAGGCAGCAGGGTAGGCAGGAGAGACGTCACGGGCAGACAGAACATCACAGGCAGCAGGGTAGGCAGGAGAGACGTCACGGGCAGACAGAACATCACAGGCAGCAGGGTAGGCAGGATGTCATGATTTTTTTGGGTCTCCAGACAGCACACCCCAAGAGTGGTGGGGGTGGATAAAAAGTGCATTAGCCAAAGTAGGGGAGACTAGAGTCAGTGCAAACACTTAGGTGAGTGCAATATGTAAGCTCCGTCAGATAAGGCTATGGCAGCATAAGTAAGAGGGAGAGGCGAGTGGGAACGCAGGCATGGGGGGTCCCTGAAATGTCAGCACTCCAATCCCATAGGGGGGTGTGAAGCTAGAGTGACAGACTGACAGCTCAGTTAATACAAAGCCAATGGCACCGATCCCCACCCAGCTCAGTGCCTTAGGCTATAGGTCTATGTATATAAAACAGACACTACTGTGCAAGTATGCAATATCTTAACAGTATAACAGATATGTAGATATGGTAAGGTATAAACATTAAGTTCTGTAGTAGGGTGATTGGTCGGGGTCAGAGGGCACGGTTTGCAGTTCAAACGTCCGATAGGCTAAGAACTATTGAGAACCGGGTGGTTCATGCTCTGAGGCTTCAACTACAGTGCTGTGTTTTTGTTTAACCTTCAAATGCATAAAAGTTTAAAATGCATAAAAGCAGCACATAGGTTTGTATACTGCATCAAGGCTTTTTGACTTTTTCAGGAACCTCTATTTAAACGAAATAAAAACATGTTAAAAATCAGTAAATTATCTGTATAAATGCTCTGGTCAAGATTATAACAGCTCTGGTGATGGGGTCGGCACCGACCCCTTTTTAAGTTTAAAATGCATAAAAGCAGCACATAGGTTTGTATACTGCATCAAGGCTTTTTGACTTTGTCAGGAATCTCAAAGTGAATTAAAACAAAATCAAGGCAAGGCATGTCTATACATGTAAGGCAAGATAAGACCAATTCAGTTTATTCATATAATTTTATTGAGGTTTATTTTACTATTATTTTTTAATTGAAAACAAGAGGTATACTATCAAAAGAAATGTCCAGAAAGCCACACCAAAAATATTAAAACCAGTCTTTTCATTGATAAGGAAGCCTAACAATGTAACCAAGAGGTAAGAAACAAATTGGATGTTAAATAATTGTTTTGAGGGTATTTTATGGCTGATTTAAGACAACATAGGAGACAGGAACAGAAAGCTAACATAGGCCGAAGGTTAAAAAAGACATTTCAAACTAAAATGATCTTCATCCACCCAGATGTTTTCACATCATTTACAAAAGTATTTCCATTCATACTGAAATGAGCAAAAACATATTTATGTAACTATCAGCCTACACTGGGCATGCGCATATCGACACAAACAACAACAGTGACTGGTAAATTAGTTTTTTTTTTTTTTGCAAATATGCAGCAGTCACACTGTGTAACATGCTGTTTGGCTGCATACCGGTCTATCGCAGGGACAGCACCAATGACAGCAGCTACAAGGGAGGGGGCTCAGACACTAGTGACTGTGACTCCACACACCAATCATATCACTGCGCAGAAGATATCACCGGAGTGTTCATACTCATTTCTTCTGCGTTGTGATACGGTTGGTGTGTGCAGGTCGATAGAAGAAAATAGTTCCTACATTAAGCTGCTCACTTCAAAGTCAGTGGATTATTTTCAGTAACCGGATTGTGGTTTCTGGTAAAAGACATCGCTGTTGAATTTTTTTTAATGTATTTTTGGCACTTTATTTACCACAGAATGAATGCCGTTCAGTATTATTATATTTGAGAGAAACCCAACATTTTTATGGCCTATATCTCCAAAAGTAGATAACTCCCAGCAGAACAACATAGATGGATAGAGAGCACCAAGCCTCTCAAAAACATTTTTTTTTTTCAGTTTTGGGGTGAACTGTCCCTGTCCTCCAGTTTTGAATCCAAGTGGTGGTCAGAATAGAAGTAATAATGAAGTTAAAAGTGGAGCTGTAGTCTATCTACAGCATTTGGATATGTGTGCTTTTATGCTGCAGGGGTGACAGGGCATGCTGAAGAGCTGTGGTCAATGGCATCTTCCATAGATCTGTTAGCATGGTAGCCATATTGGTGTGAGCCAACTGCAGGGGGCACACCAGCCTTTATGTGTCAGAAGCAGTTTTTTGAAACACTTCACGACTATTAGTGTGAGAGATTGCTTGTTGTTTTCCAACACAGAGCTCTTTATCTGCTATGGAGAATCCTTTATAATTCAGAGGAATTTTGATCTCTGCTGGGCAGAATCACATACTGTCATCTGGAACACCAACCAGTTTTCCTCACTTCCGTTTGCCAGGACCATGAAGGATGTTGCTCTAGAGTAATTCAGTTAAGAGTCATTTACCTTCAAAACTGGACTTCTTGTTCAAAGACAGATTAAGGATGTACAGTCACAATTAATTGTATGTAAATGACAGGCGATGTATCCCGTGGCTAGAGAACAAAATGTGCCAGTTTAACCCTGAGGTGAAATACTCAATAATTTATTGAATGAATGCTCTTAATTTTAAGCCCTGCAGTTTTACCACTTGTCCCTTACTTTTTGATAAGATGTAATCTTTAACAAGCAGCAGTCATACCAGCTGCAGTTCAGACTAGGTAGCCCATCTGAAGCTAAGCAGGTTTGGGCCTGGCCAGGGAAGTTGGGTAGCTGCTGGAAGAAGTGTTGTTGTGGCTAACAGATTAGCCCATCGTGTGGTTTGTGCGGATCCCAGTGCAGTGATGGAGAGACTGTGCTGTAAAAATGGTGCCGTCCTTTGGATGAGACGTAAAACTGAGATCCTGACTCTCTGAGGCCATAAAAGATCCCTGGGCATCCTTCGAAAAAGATGGTGGCGTTCGAAAATTAAATAAAAAAAAAAAAAAGAAGTAGGGCTGGTAGCTCGATGTCCTGGCTAAATTGCCCACTGTGGCCCTCTCAAATCTGGCCTCCTCATTATCCCCTGTATCTAAGTGGTGAATTCTCTTCAGCCACTTCACCACCTTAGCTACTGTGTGGTGAGCGTAGTGGTGCTCCTGGCGCGGGCTCCTTCGGAAAGGTCTCGGGGACGGCGGCTACAAGACAACAGGGGTTTATTAAGAAAACGGAACACAACTAGGAAAGACACAAAATAAAAGGACCACAAGGGGTCAAAACAAACAGGAAAAATAATAGAGCACCCTAAGGAACAAGTGATAACACAACCAGGGAAACAGAACAAACTCCAAGAAACCAAAAAGGAAATAAGGTCAGGGAACAAGGCAACACCAGGAGCAAGGGTACAGAGCAAGAGACAACACACATGAAAACTGATTGGAGAACAGATCAAGGCAGGCACTTAAATATACGTAGAAAACTGAGGCAACAAGGAAACAGGTGTAAGACATAATCATTTAACCAATCAACTGAGGCACAAGAACAATGGGCGACAGGTGAAAGCTGCAACACTAAACAAACACTGAACTAAGAGACATAGAAAACACTGAAACTAGGAACACTAATCATATACTAGTAATTACTACACTAGCAAACTTAACGTGGAACAAAAATACACACAGGGAAATCCTAAGACGAAGGGAACCAAAAGAGAACACAAGAAACATGGGGGAAACAGGACCCCCAGTAAATACTAATAAACAAATGAGGCTAGTTAGAGGCCAGCCTGAAACGCATGAGCAGCTCTCAGTGGCTGTGTGACTCAGTCTGAGCCACATACAGTACTATGGGCTTAAGGGGCAAGTGGCAGGAAGGAGGACAGGATGACCAGCAACAGCTGCTGGCCAAACGGGGAGGAGATGCAAAGGGCCGGGTCGGACATTACAGACCCTGACGATACCAGCAGCTCTGCCACCACGTGGGTCTGGGCAAACAGCAGCACCTCCCATCCCCCACCTCGGCCGCCTGGATCACAATGACACATCCTTCCGTCTCTCTCCCCCTTTCCCTGGCGTTTCCTTGGGAAACAAAAGAGGGATTTCCTCTTAAACAGATATAGGCCTGCAGTGCTGAGCAGACAGCACTCTCGGAATGTGACTAAATTAAGATTAGACTAAGCAAACAGGAACATTAGTGGACAATACATAGAAGGATGCAGGGAATCAGTCTGGAGTGTAACAGGTAGCAGACAAAAAGACAGTTTTTTCCACTAAAGAAACCATCGGGAATTGCACAAATGCCCTAAAGCTGGATATTTGCCAGGAGGGCAGTGCTGTTATGGCTGCTTGACCATGTGACACTTTAATAACAAGTCTGCCTTATTAATCAGCTTACCATGCTTACAGCCACAGGTTCTACCAGCCCAGGACATGGATTTTTCACCAAAAAACAAACTTCATCAACAATTAAAGCATCCATTATGCACTTTGGGATGTTAGCTTGCATCCACAGCTAGTTCTAACTTTATCTGTAAATCATGTATGATTATTAGCACAGATGAAATCAAATCATTGTTGTAGAGGTTTCAGCCATGGGCAGACAGCAGCTAACACATCTAGTATAGCATATTACTTAGGATTGCTAACGATTTACATCATTAGGAGACTGAAACCAAAAAAGACTTATCTTAGTTCAGCCATCATAGCCGTGGAATACAAGGACAGACACCAGGAAATGGATTTTAAAGAGAACAAAGATGGGGCTTTTTTATACCACATTGCAAAACCCCCATGTTTCCCAGAATGCAGCAGGATGACCACTGGATGGGGGCATTTTGGGGCGAGGATGCATCTTGTTCTTTTGAAGGGAACGTTCTTGTTATGTCCACGCAGACGTAAAACACGGTAAAATATATGCAGTCTCAATGCAGTTCATATTGACAGACAACAAAACGGCAACCAACTAATATGAGAAGTGGTGAAGTAGGAATGACGACGGGGGAAGGGGACTGGGGGGGCAGGCATTCACCTTGCCTAACAATAAACAGTTTGTTCTCCCAATACGTTCCTTCATGCCCGATGAATAGTTGGACTATCTGGATCAAGCTGGGGCAAAGGTCACAGGATGTACCTCAAGGACTCGATTTTTTAAACAGGCCTGGAAGTGACAACCGTTTCTCCTTCTTTGGTTTTCTCCACCACAGAGGCACAGAAAGACCTCTGCAGCCTCAAAGGAACAGCTGACTGCTGCATAAAAACTTCCTGATTGTGTGTAGATGACTATGTTTGTACTGAGCCACTTTTTCTGTTTCATTTTTGGTTGTGTCACTAGAGGGTGGGGAGAGTTGACGGAGACCCATTTCCACATTGCCTTTGAGCCTGGTTACGTGGGCAGAGAGGTTGCCAGGGCCAAAATAAGAGGGTCGGTCATTTGGTGATTTATATGGCCCTGCCCACTAGAAAATTTTAATTTTTTTATTTTTATTTGCTGCAGAAAATTAGGTTCTGTGGTGAGGTCGTAATTGGTGAGATGTCGTCCTGCACAACATTGTAGTCACAAGTCCAGTCCCTTAGCTCCAGTGCTGTCGAGTGACAATTACAAGAGTACACTGAGGTGGGCAAACAAGTGGTCCAAAGTGCAGATGTTCTCATGTTTTTCCAGTTCATCCAGTCACCTTTATTATTCTCACATCACCAGATAATGTATAAATGATACAGGAATGTATCATAACACATCCATGTGAAGCACCTTGGGGCAACTGTTGTAAAAGGCACGATATAAAAATGAATTGAATTGAATTGAATTGAATTGAATTGAATTGAATTGAATTGAATTGAATTATGGAAACTTCTAGGTGTGGATCGGGATTTGAAAACATGGTACTATGAATTCTCACTGTGAAGGGTTGGTGGTTCCAAAGCAAGCAGGCAGCTAAAGGACAACTCTCAAATTTTTATGAGAGGCCTCTCGGATGAATGAAACTAAAATAAAGCTCACTGACATGCAGGCTTCAAAGCAATGAGGTCTCAGCCACTGCCCAGTTTAACCCAACAGAAAACTAAGGTTGCCAGGGGAAGTGGGTTACACAGCATGCAATATTTCTACCCAAAGTTTGTTTCAAAGCATTTTCCCCCCGTAATCATCATTTGTGCTGTGCTGAAAATGGCAGATCCTCTATTCAGGGAACAGTGAAAGTAGGGAGATGTTACAGCACTTCGTCATACAAGCATCAGGATTCCACTACAGCAGCCCCCCCCCCCCTCACATGCACACACCCCATTCACACTCAGCTCTCCTTCCCCCTCTCAAAAAGTATCCATGTCAGGGAGATGAAACTCAACACCTGAAGCAAGGACAGGAGGAACGCCACCATCTTCTGTTAAGGGAACGTGAACCATTTTCAAGTCCTATGTTACATTGATTCCCCAGGGCTATCCTTGATGTAAATGTGATGTATATGCGTGAAGTTAGAGAGTACAGAGCTCTGTGTTGGGGAGTAATCTTACTCCCTGCAGCTGTGAAGCCACAGCCAGAAAAAGCTAGTGGGTAATGAAGAGTTCATTCCTGTTCTCCTTTCTGTCTGCAGTCTGCTGATAAAGTTGTAGACATCGCAGTCATCTAGAGTAGAGTACAAACATTGCAAGTCCACTCCCAGGAGAAACGCAGACTTTGCAGTGAGTGAGCTGAGGAAGGTTTCCACAAAACATTTTGCTTGCGTTCTCTTCCGTCCCCACCTTCTTGACCAGATCACACCATGACCAAACCACAGGGTTTTTAGCAGTCATGTTCTACTTTATACCCAGCTACCATATCAAAGATTCCTTTTTATTTTTAAAGAAACAGACAGGGTAATTGTCAAGCCTCCTCCTAATCCCTTCTGCGGCATTCATGTAGCTGTAACTCTATCCGTAACTCTTGGTCCCTCATCTACTCAAACAAAGTGTTTACTGCTATAACTCATTTCTGGATACATGGGCCAGACCTTGACACACTGCACTCTGGGCTTGTGCACAAGCTCATAAATCTGCTTTATGATGCCAGTCACAACTCAGTGCTGTATTCCACACGCATTGCTGTCAATCCAGTGCTTGCTTTCAGCATTTCCCACACCTGATCCATCCCTGGTGCTCACAGGTCCTATATGTTTGAACCAGTATGAGGATGCCACGTTGTGTGAACACACATTCATGATGCACTTTCTGGTGTGCTCTTGGCAAGGCTAGGTCAATTAGAATGTCAGACAAAGGTTTGATATAAAGCAAGGATTTTGTTTAGTGAAGACTACAGTATATAGCCATGGCAACTAAAACTGTGTACAGACGATAAGAGATTTGATGTTGACATTCAGTCAGTTAGTTTTGGTCAAGGTCTCACTCCCCATTCCAGGTAGTGACCTCACAACATTTCACAGCATAATAATCATTTTGGTAACACTAAAGGCCATGTTTTTAGTCATTTAAAAACACATTCAAAATGCATTAAAATGCATTTATAAAGCATATTAAACATGACTATAAATATTTACAAAAAAAGACATAACACATCATAGCCATGTTTATGTTGCATTTATTATGCGGTCTTATGAAGCTGTCATGTATAATACACTATAGATATCTTCATAATGCAGTACAACACATCTTTAATGCTCATACCGACCATTATAATGCATTAAAACAGTAAAAACATGGCCTTAAGCAAAGTGTTACCATAATTCGTTATTTAGCCGATGCTTTTACGGAGAGCCATTTTTGCCCCTTGGTAACAGTGAATGTATCAGTCGAACAATTCAGGCTAGACCTCAGTGAAGGCGTGTGCTGGGAGAGAATGTCCTGATCCTTAATCCCGCAACCTGCAGGCTCCAGACTCTTTGAACCTAACAGAAAAACCCAGCACTCTCATCAGAAGTATTATTGATAGTAGCAATGAATCCCGAGTAGCAGGTCTTCTCACTTGCTTAATATATGTACGACAACATTGCAGCAAAGTAGCATCTTATGCGTGGTAATGAGAAATACAGGGGTCTTTCAAAACGCAGCTACAGAGGACAATGGAAAGTGATGGGTGGGTGGGGTGAAAGCAAACCACCTACACTTTAGCTTCTGGGCACGTCCTGACCTTTCATGGCGGCTACATGGACATGCAAATGTTGCCAGAAACGTCCCACTTCCTTGCTTGCGTGTACTTCTTGCCTAGGAGTGGAGAAAACTGGACTGGCCAGATAAGACGGATTAAGGTAGATACATGCCATCCACATGCACACAGACTTTGTCTTCAGCGCTCACTCTGGGAATACTTGAGCAAACAAGACCAGTTTAAACCTGACTTGTGTTG
This sequence comes from Hippopotamyrus pictus, assembly GCA_026781145.1. Lineage (NCBI taxonomy): Eukaryota > Metazoa > Chordata > Actinopteri > Osteoglossiformes > Mormyridae > Hippopotamyrus > Hippopotamyrus pictus. Next base: position 25,330,638 of record JAODLC010000123.1, on the reverse strand, counting down.
CCACCAAGGCTGGTAGCATCAGCTCATGACCAAAGCCAGTTCTGGCCATTCCCGCTGCATGGAAATTTTTAAGACGAGCCAGTACAATTCCACTGCTGCTCTACGTCAGTTGTTAAAATCGAGAGGGCATTTAAAATTTCTGCCGTTCCTTTTTTATAGGCACAAGACTTCCTGCGTTGAGGTGGCTCCGTGGTTTTGAACACAAAGCTTCCATTGGTTGCACTAAAATTAGCAGGAATGATATCATCTTGAGTCAGCCTGAATAAGAATGTTTTTTCCTGGTTGTGTCAGTGTTTTTACTCACAACACTGATAGGGTGCACCATGGGTAATTATGATTCTTGCTCAGTTATGGTATTATAACTGTAACCAGAACTGCAGGGAGTACAGCGGCCAAATGACCAGGGATGGTTTGAGTTGCTTGAATAGCCTCAGTACTGTACCCATGAGCAATGAGCCTGAAAAATACATGGGCAATTTGCAGGTCACATCAGTTGTTTTGGTTTAAAATGTCAGCTTAACAACCAAAATAACTAAATAACATACCACAATTTCTGACACTCTGAGACAGACAAAACACGAACACTTAGAGTCTGATATACAGTAGGTCACATAAAAATTTTACGGTCAAGAGTTTTACACAAGCAAGTGGTAAAATGATGGCTTCTAGATACAATATTCACACATCAAAGGTGTGTGAGGGCATATGATCCTTGAAGGTGATATTTCTCCCAGTACTGGAAGTCGCTTGTTCTCTAAGGATTCAGGATACTGGGAGAGCAGACTACCACCCACTTCATCTGGCCCTACCCTCTGTTTGCTCCACCCAAATCATCGCCCGTGAATGTGACCTCCAGTGGCCTCCTTATCTGTAGGACAGATCCCTACAAAATCTGCGCCGAGTTAAATTCCCATCTATCCATTCACCCATCTGCTAGACGATGCAGTTGGGTGGGTTTTGTACGGGAAGGGAAGTCCATCCTCTGCTCATTCGAACATCTGCTTCTCTAGACAAATGCAGGCTGTCCTTTGACTTTATTAAAACATGCATCGTAAACCGCTACTGACTCATTTTTGGACTCAGACTGAATCATGAAACTGATGAGGTTTATTACCATCTTCAATGGACCCAAAGACTTCTGAGTTTTGAAACAAGCAATGTCTTGACACAAGTTTAGCCATTACCATGTGATCCATCAGCCAGCGGTTAAACCTGGTTAAAAAGGCGGTCAAATCTGCACACAAAAGATTTTACTATCCTTACCAGACAGTGCCGGCTCCAGAACTAAATCACTAAGAGTGCATCTGAAATTACCGAGGGGGCATGATCCCCACAGCCATGCCGCAGACTGATTGACTTCCACCTGAGGGTGCACGTGATTAATTTGAGAGTGCTATGCACCCTTAGGCCCCCTTGTAAACTTGGGTTTGTTACTAAAAAACATGCAGGGCTTGTTCAGCAATGCTGATTTATGGGCTAATACAGTATGTTTGCGACCAAAGACTGGCATTTCTTGGTGGTGGTGGTGTCTCTGTATAGTACAGAAACAGGGTGAGTGGAGATGGGATCATGGCCGCATTATGGCCAAGAGGCATGTGGGAGATGGACCCCAACACAGTTACCCTGCTGAACACATGTGCCTATGACTGCACACACCTGCCTATGACTGCACACATCTGCCTATGACTGCACACATCTGCCTCTGCACACACCTGCCTGACTGCACACATCTGCCTATGACTGCACACATCTGCCTATGACTGCACACATCTGCCTATGACTGCACACATCTGCCTATGACTGCACATTGCCTCAGTCCCAATAGAGAAACTCCCAGCTTCCCTGCTGATCATTTTCACTTCTTTCCTCGTGACCCTGAGGACTGTAGACAATCTGTCTGGAAGACCTCTCGTAGCACTTCTTGGGCCTTCTGTTGGTTGTTTGTGTTTTGCATTTGCATAACCATGGCAAACGTACTCATCACATTTTTGGTGATCATGTAAGTAAGCTCATGGCTTGTGCATAGTGCAGCACTTCCTGCAACTGAAATACCAAGCAAGTAGGTGGGATTTTGTGGTTTTGGACTTGTGACCAAAGTGGTAGCAAGAAGGCATCTGATATTGTACCCAAACTATGGATCCCACACTGCAGCCATGCCCACTCAGTCAGTCTCCCTCACAAGAGTTTTGACGGCTCTCCTGTACTCTGCTCTCATTCTGCTTAATTGCTCTGTCTATTTAACCGGTGTAGCTGGTTCCCCTGGTGCGAGAAAATGTAGATATGTGAAACATTTCTGATAATTAAGGTGCTGACATCATGCGTATTATATAGGCTTGTGACATGCTGCTTTTATACCTCTCATGTTATGCATACTATGCCATTAAGGTGGGAGTAAACACAAAAAAAAATTTTACACAATTTTGAAATGTAATAGCTAATGTTTTGTAGTTAAACTCTGTTGTCGAGGTATGTAACAAAAAAAGCAGGCTTGTGGAAATTGCAAACTACTGCTGTGATATTTGGAGGCTACATAGATTTCATCACTGGCGTAGGCAGGTCCTTGGTGTGAATTAGGAAGGGGGGGCGGGCAGTAGCAGCATCCATTTTTGCCCCTGGGCCCAGTGTACAGTTGTTCCACCACTGACCTTCCGGATTCCTGACCCCTGCTTGTTTTCCAGACTACGACCTTCTCAATTTGGTTCTCCATCCACTCTGCACTTGGATCCACTGTCCTTGAGGCAATTCGTTCATTCAAATAGTCACAGAATTCCTCACTGCATCACGGATCCAATGGGGCTCTGTTTACTTGGAACAATATCTGGGGGGAAAGTCTGCAGCACAAGCTGCATCCCTGGCATCACCTTCACCACCGTCCACTGCAGCAGCTGCAGCCCCTGCCTGGCAATGGAGCGCTATGATGGGTTGCCTGAATACTGACAAGGTTTCTTCATGCAGTGCGAGCTGTACATCTGGCACAGCACCACCCTGCTGGCCACTGACCGGTTCCACGTCGAAATCTCACTCTAAACCAGGAGAGTGGACCACAGCATTATATTATCAAGCCTAGCACTTTGCTCCTTCTCCACCTTTATCAATTACCTGAAGGAGGTCTTCAACCATCCCTCCCAGGGCAGAGACGCTGGGAATCAGCTGCTTGAACTTCATCAACGATCACATTCCACAGCTGAGTTCGCCTTCGAATTCCAGATGCTCACTGCCACCGATACTCCTCGTGGCATTCCAGAGAGGGCTAAATGTGGATCTCCAGACTGGGATGGCTTGTAGAGGGGAATGAATGGAAAACACTGTTTGTCACCACCTATGGTCATTACAAATATCAAGTAATGGCTTTTTGGGCTAACACACGTACACACCCTCCCTCTTCTAATCCTTCATGAACACCATTTCCCAGAATCTCATAGACTGGTGTCTGATATTACTAAATCGATGATTTATGAGCCCCTGTCCATGGCTGAACATGTCAACCATGTACGCCAGGTAATTCAGCATCTCCAAGAGCACTAATTGTTTATGAAAGCCAAAAATCATTGTTATCCCTGGGGCAGTACAAATGGATCTGGCTGAGGCAGCAGTATCCGACTGGCCGGAACCACAAACAAAGCCGGAGCTCCAGCAAATCCTTGGGTTGACCAGTTTTTACCAGTGATTTGTCAGAGTATTCAGCACGGTTGCCACACCCCTTACTGGCATGATCCACATGCATAATCGGGTGATCTTGTGGAATGAGGAAGCGCAAGCGACTTTCTGTAACCTCAAGCAGGCAACCACTCATGCGTCCATTCTTCCCCAGGCAGATCCCAAACTGCCTTTTGTTGTCAAAGTTGATGCATCCGATATCAGTGTCATGGCAATGCTATCTCAGCCTAGCAGCGCTCCGCCCACCACATTCACAAATCAGTGGTATGTGCCAGCGATTGTACACCTGCAGCTCATCCAGTGAGCACACTCCTCCCTGAACACTGGACATCGAGGAATCCAACACACTACAGAATTGTTGAGTTGCCCCTTCAAGTGGGAATCCTGGGAGAACAACATTCAGGATTAGATATTGTCATGTCCAGTGTGTCTCCAGTCAAAGGCCTCTTGAGCTCTTCCCACAGGTCAACTTCAGCCCCTTCTGGGCCTCTATATCCCAGGTTTCATGACGCCCTGGATTTAATTACAGACCTACCCAAGTCTCAAGGGTATACCATGATCCTGGTGGTCATTGACCGATTTTGGAAGATGTGTCAGCTCCTCCCTCTGCTCAAATTGCCATCTGCTCCAGAGTTAGCCGAGATTATGTTCCAAAATGTTTTCCGAGTGTGTGGCATGCCGGAGGACATTGTCAGTGACTAGGGACCACAGTTCACTGCGAGATTCTGGAGTACAGTCTCTATAGAATCCAAAAGTGAATAAACGTGGTCACATATCAGCTCCAGTTGTCTGATCCATGATAAATGTCCTTGGTCTTGGTCTCTCTCCAGAAACCTGTTTGTCACAGTCCTCTGCAGCCTCCCACCAATCTACTGACTTTGCCGTCCCTGTTGGACATCGATGGCTCTCCAACTTACACTGTTCATGCCCTTTTAGACTTAATACAGTGAGATGGCCGCCACCAAACTTGGTGGACTGGGAGGGATACAGCCCAGAAGAGCAGTGTTCGGTGCCTGGACAGACATATTGGAGCTGACCTTCACCAACAATTTCCACTGTTGCATCCAGATTGTCCAGCACCCTAAACTCATGGATGTCCCTGAAACGGCAGTCTCAGGCTTTGGGAGCCACCCATGAGGAGGCCAGCACTGTGAGAATGGATTCTGCTTCAACATGGCAGTCATGACTCCTCAATCAGTCTCCCTCAACAGAGTTTTAACAACTGTGTTGTATTCTGGTACCATTTTGCTCTATGTCCAACAGTACTTTGGGCTGGAGAAATCAGCAGAATCAAATACAGCTGTCAGTACTCTGGAGAAGCTGACTGGTAACTAGGGTGTGTCTGCGATGCAGACAGTGGAACAGGATCGAGCCTTTCAAGAAGACATCCAGCTTCACAGACATGGAGCTGAAATAACAGGTTATGTTTGTATGGTGACATTTAGTCAATAAAGCTGTTTGAATGTGCGTAAGTGGGGAGAATTCCTCCCTCCACCCAACAAGATTCATATAAATTAGCACTGCTGATCATCAAAACAGAAATGCCTCACTCAATTTTACATCTACTTCTGGAATTATCACCAAAAAACTGAAATTCAAAAGGGAAATACTTTGACGGTGAAACCTAAGTGACGGGATCAGCTTGAAAATAAATATTTAAGATAAACCTTAATGGCTCTGTCTATGATTCATTCAACATTATTCCACCTTTTCCCTGTGTATGGTATTCAAAATGGGGTCCAACAGCCAGCTTCAGAAGCACCAAACACTGCACATACAAATGTGTACCATTCATTCTCGATAAATATCACTGCTGAAATTATTTATAATAACTTATCATTTTATAATAATTAAAAGAAACAGTGGTTAAGAAGACTCAATACAGAATGTTTGCTGTGGCATTAGGAGAACAAGAATTAATACCAGTGAAGTGGTAAATTCATTGTGTCCCAATGGGTTAAACTAGGCTGCGATTGACAGCACATAGTGAATCCCACCCACCACTGCGTGTGAAGCCAATTCAGGATTCACATGCAGTGACACACTTTCACACAGGAAGACTCTTTGTAATTAAACTTTTGAACCTATCACTGAAAATTAAGCTTTAGTTTTCATTCCTCCTCAACACTCAGCTGAAACATATTGCTGAACTTCTAGAAGGTCAATCAGTCACCCCAGATATGGCTGAGATTTTAGTTAGGGTGAGCAGATAATCCATGTCAGAGAGGACACTATGAACTATGACAGGATTTGCAAACTACAAATAATAAGGACCTGGATTTCACTTCAGCACCGAGTTATTGCTGTGTGCTGATTGGTCAGTCTCCTCTAATCATGCATGTGTCACTAATGTTGATGTGAATCAGCTGGATGAGTCTTTCAATCTAGAAAACAGACCCGTCAAAGCACAAGAAGAACTGAACTATTTAACCAGGCATGCAAATCTTTCAGTTTTAAAGTGGTCTGTAAAAGCTGAAGTAGTGGAGTGTCCTCCCTGTCATGGATTATCAGGTCACACTAACTTTAGTGAACACTTTACTCATGTCCAGGCAGCTGCAGCCTTTTGTCAAGTCATTATTTGGAGTGTTTTCAGTCGTATTTATTTATTTATTTGTTTGTTTGTTTGTTTATTCGTTCATTCATTCATACAGGAGGAGGCTGACAGTCTGTTAATCAAGAATTGAGTCTTAATTGAATGCCTTGACAGGGTTCATTGTGCTTCTTCTCTCTCAACCACAGGCAGAAAGCCATTGTAGTACTTGTTATACAGTAGGTCACAACAACTGTCACTTGAAGGTCCTGGTGGGACCTCCCTATTGTAACTTGGAGTGAATCACAGTCCCATGTGGTTAACAATTCACCTTGGCTAATAGTGCCACCTGGGGAACAATTACTAGGATAGTACTAGGATAGTACAGTACTAGATAGTTCAGATAGTATTAGGATGCACTATGATAAGAAGGCAAGCTGGTGGAGGCAGTGTGATGCTATGGGCAATGTTCTGCGGAGAAACCTTTGGTCCTGGCATTCATATGGATGTTACTTGTGACGCCTACCTATACGTTGTTGCAGACTAAGTACACCCCTTCATGGCAACAGTATTAGCATGATTCATCCTGCCACACTGCAAAAATTGTTCATGAATGTTTTGAGGAACATGAAAAGGAGTTCAAACAGTAGAATTCCTCCAAACTCACCAGATCTCAATCCGATCAAGCATCTGTGGGATGTGCTGAACAAACAAGTCTGATCCATTGGGGACAAGGGTTGCAAAGGGGTGGTACATTTCCAAAAACTTTCCAGAAACTTTCCATTCCATGGAACTTAAACTGGAGAATTTCGTAAATATTCCAGTTTGGAACCTTTCCATAGGAATTACTAGGAGTTAACGGAAAATTCCCAGAATTTTGCAACCCTATTGAGGCCCCACCTTACAACTTATAGGACCCCGAGGATCTGCTGCCATCTTGGTGTCAAACACCATGGGATACTTTCAGAGAATACACTGGGCCCAACACTAGACTACCGAACACCTGATTATTCCATTTATTCATAGACTGTTCAACTTGTGTTTAAAACAGTGGTTCCATGGAGTTCCTGAGTGTTGGTTATAGCGATGTGTAATGAGGCAATGCAGATTCTGGTGCTGACACAACACAGCCCACCAAGGCCTGGGACTGCCCATCGTGATGCTGCTCTGCCTTGCAGAAGAAAGTTTCATGTGAAACTATTTATAACTTTTCCTAGTAAGAGTAGAGGAAACAATAGTTTCAAGAATGAAAGCCCAGTTAGTCTTCTTTTTTTATCTGAGACTTGTCCTGGTGATCCTAGAGTCATCAGATCAGAATTTATAAAAAAACTATTTTATATTTTCAGTCAGCAGCCTTTGATATCCTTCCCCTTTATACCCAGCATAATGTACTATTTAAAAAAGTGAATCGAAGCTATATCAAATTTCAGTTATTTACTGCTGTTTGTTGCAAATCTCAGTATAAGTGATCACTTACACAATAAAATACATGTTCCACCTATGCCCACACTCAGTTTACAAACAGGGGGGGCAGCAGGCATTAAAGACCTACACTTGGAGGATCTTAAAAGGTCAATAAGCGGTGGCACTATAAACAGAATGCTGATGTCTTTTGGCAGTAGCAAAGCCCACAGGCAGCGCTGTCCTGTAGTCAAAGGCCAAAGAAAAAGAGCCAGAAGACGGCTTGGCAGTGGGGTGGCCCCAGGCTTGGCAGTGCGGTGGCCCCCGGCTTGGCAGTGCGGTGACCCCCGGCTTGGCGGTGGGGTGGCCCCCGGCTTGGCAGTGCAGTGGCCCCCGGCTTGCAGCGAGTTGACCTTTGACACTCAGCATACCTCCTTTCGGACTGACTCACCACCCATATTGCTTCCTCTTTCTTTCAACCTACTCACAGCATGTCCCCAGATTACTGGCATTTGGCTGGATTTTGAAAGCTGCCGTTTTAACACGCTGATTTTCCCCTCAAGCTGCATTTGGTTCCCGCTAGTGGCCAAAGTCATTGGCAGTTTTTTACTGATATCGTTTTCCAGAGCCCTTAAATAATGACTCAGAAGTACAACTGGTTTTTAATACATGAACTGGAAACTTTCAGGTTAGTCACTATCCGTTAGCCACCTTATTAGCGGTTTCTAAAGCACTTCTAAAGCATCTAACAGCCATTCCCACTCAGTGGTCCAATGTCAGCAGTCAATGCAGAAACCAATGACCATGTTTGGCGAGTCTGACCAGAACCAGGGGTAGACAATCCTGAGTCTGGAGTATACAGCGTAGTGTTCTATCGTACCCGATCAGCTGTGGTTCATCTGAGACCAGGTAGGATGGAACGCATGCTGGATACTGGCACTTCAGGATCAGGGCTGCCTACCCCTGATCAGAGCAGTCTGAGCTACAATACTATTAAAGAATGTGTGCATACCTAACACGTGTCTGATGTAGACTCTGGCTCTTTGAGCTGGAAGAATGAAGTAGAGGCCAGTAGCCAGTAAGATGTTAACACCCCTGAAGTGAGACGCAAAAGACAGATCAACTTCTAGAAGGTACTTTTTTCCGTCACAGTTGAGCCCTGGAAATGACGGGTATTACAATATTCATGTGTGTCCTGATGTGAGACTCACCAGAACCACTCATTGGCCTGATATGTTCAATTTGTGTTCCAGAGAACCATAATTGAGATTTTTCCTGTCTCTGTAGGCCCAGGTGTGCTTGAGGGAAGCTGGCAGTTTTTACCCCGAACACCTCGATAAATATAACCGGCCACTGCTGGCCACCCCAATCAAAGATGTCAGCAGGCGGCACTCTCCCTTTCTCCTGACGTTACTGAGAAATTCATTAAAACTGACCATCTCGGGCTTTTTGTTTTTTTCTCTTTTCTTGGCACAAAGCAATACCGGCTGGATTGGCAGTGCCGCAGGGTCTGGATAGCGCTGACTTACAGTGCGGCTCGCGGGGTTTGGGTTTTATCTGACTCCGTTTTACCCATAATGGCCTGACAGGCTGGTTGGTTCAGCTGTGTTTGGAGGTAGAGGTGCAAATCTGTGTGTGTGCTTGTTTCCCTTCTCAAAAACCCTGATTCTAATTAACTGTGTCCCCATTCATCCTAGAAGCAAATCATAAATAATAGCTGACATGTTACAAAGTATATGCTTCCAAACTGTTTGACTTTAGGTGCAAATCAGTTCAAATCACCACTTCTGACCTACCGCCCTCCCCTCCCCTCCCCACCACCTCTGCCCAGTTCACTCCATTTAAATATGTTTTTAATAATATTGATTGTCTCAAATGGGAAAAGGGAAGTATTCGAGTCTGTCAAATATGTTGTGCTTGTTTTTTCCCTCCTTTTCTGGATAACACTGGCACATCCGGAGGCCATTCTAAGTGCCATACATCATCATCTGCTTTCCTCTCTCTAGTCATCTGCTCCTCCATGAGTGGGTTCCAGATATGGGCCATGGGAACCTCCCCCCCCCTTTTCCTGTCTGTTTCCCCTCTTTTCTCTACCCCTTTCAGGTTTATTTCTCAACCGTTCGGTCAGTTTATGAAATTTAGACTAGACTGGGGAATACAGGCTGAGTAAGACTATCCTATCCACATGATTGACCATGACAATAACTCATGTTTCATGGTCTTTAATATCACAGACTGGGTAATTCAGGTGTCTTGGCACAGCACATATCTTTCCCCTGGGGGTATGTTTATATATTGATATTTATTTCAATTGCGGAGGAAAGGGAATAAATCATAGAAAGCAACACTTTCCTTACACTACACACCAGGAGCCCACACACAGAAATGTAACAGCCCTTCAGCCATGTGTGATTAAGCACCTCCTGTAGGGCATCCCTAGAGGCATGAGCCAATGTTAACAAAGGCCAAGAATGGGGATTCCCTCCTGTGAGGTGAAGGCAGGGTAAACAGTCCAGTCTGGGTGTATTGTTTCAAACACTGGTGTCTAGCAAATGCAAAACAATGGGGCAAATCAGGCTAATCACAGGAAGAACAGAACCTTTTATAATAAGAGCTTAATGAGCTGCATGACAAAAGTCAGACAAGCTAAGCGCCGGGAAATTATCCGAAGAGTAGCGTCTTGTCCGATTTGCTGCCACAGCTGGCAGATCAGCTATAGATCACGTTACTTTACACATCTTCAGAAAGTAGCCGAACCCCAAGCCGCGTGAAGCACACGCCGCTCGGCAGGGATTGGCAGGGGCAAAAAAAAATCAGATGGCAGAAACACAGAAGTAAAACCCCGAAAAGGCCAAGCTCAGCTTGTGAAACACTGAGCCCTGACTTCCTGTCAGAAGTAACAGAGAGCATCGACAACAAAGAATGAAACAACGTAACTGTGAAGTTGTCTGATTAGAAAGAGAACAACAAGTCTTCCAAAGAGAAGAGAGTTTGCTGCTTTAAACCACAAAAAGGCAACACACAACCAGCTGGTCGCACGGGGGGGGGGGGGACATCATGGTTTTGTGCTCAAC
>JAODLC010000123.1:25285481-25319876 GCA_026781145.1 Hippopotamyrus pictus | reverse complement strand
CATGGTTCTGTGCTCAACCAGCACAATGCTGTAATAACACTACTACCCATCATATTCTGCCATTGCCATATGCTAGCCCACCTTTTCTGAGCAGGCAGTGGGTTGGGATCATCTTGGGGTGGGGAGGGCACCGCTGCTATAGGTAGACCTACATGTGCTGGAAGCGGACTTTCAGACCCGCAAACAAAAACGAGGCCACAAAATGGGGGCCAGGTGCCCAATTCTCATGCCAGTTGCTTGCTTGAAGAGGAGGAAAAAGGTCCGTATGGCAACTCCGCGGGCATCGCTATCACCTCCTGGCCCGGCGTGGCAGAAATTGTATGTCCCCTGTGCATCCATGGAGAATTCCTCACACTTACTACATTCAGTTCAAGGTTGGCAGGTGTATGGGAGTGACTGTGGGAGCACTGTAGTGGAGCAGCCTCCAGACCATGATGGACGACAACCTTGGGTCAGGACGCCTGCCAACCTTATTTTATAAGTGCTTTCAAAAGACCAAGAAAGGCAGCACTCAGGGGCGGATTAAGGTGTACAGAGGCCCCTAGGCTACAATAGTCTGTGGTGCCCCCAACCCCGCCCCCCCTATATTTTTTACTGGCTAATGGGGGCCCCCTTGCAGGCTGGCACACGTGGGGCCCCTAGGCTTAAGCCATATCTAGCCTGTGCGTTAATCCGCCCCTGGCAGCACTACAGTAAGAGAGGAACGAGTTCAGGTTTTATATATATATATACATATACATATATATACACATATATATATACACACACACACACACACACATATATATACAGTATATATATATATATACACACACACACACACATATATATATATATAGTACCGATATTGTCTCTCTCTGGACACATCAATCCATCCATCTTCCAGCATTGCGATGTGAAATTAACATTCAATGTTTATTATGCTTAGAAGGCAATTAACAAAAACAAAAAAGTTCGTACAGCGCAGCATGAGAAAGTAGGATAATATCCAGGCTGCACCTTTAAGGAGAGCGAAGCTACTGAGCTGAATGAAGTGTCGGCTTTCACTCCAAACTCCTCCTCTATATTCTAATCGAGCTTCACTTCAGCTCCCAAGCCGCCCCATCCCCACACTCCTCTCTCAGCTCGCTGCGACCTACTTTTCCCCTTAACCCGCCGTGTATTTTTTTTCTTCGTTCAGCAACGGCCATTTGAAATATGTCGTTGGGAATCTTTGTTAATTATACAAAAAGAAACTTTGGGACTCCAATATAGCAGAATTTTCTGGTTTCCTCACTCCGTCGGACAAAAAGCCAGAAGAAACTGAATCAGTAATATTTGACTATATTTTTCTCTTTATGAATCTTAAGTCGAAAAGTTGTTTTTGTCTTTTGGTAGGTTGATTTAAACTTTTCACTCATCCGGATCGAGATCTATGCGCATGTGTGGATTTTTCTGGACGGCTCTGGCGTCGGCGGTTCTCCCCCACCCGGTTTTAATCCGGATAATATCGCTTTGGTTTGTTTTACATCTTCCTCCGCTAAGTTGCGCTCCCAAACGCTCCACTCGCCGCGCAAAAGTTGCGGCGGACTGATCAAGTTTTGCGCAACGAAACGCTCCTGTTTCTCTTTTCCTTCACTTTCTGTGCGGTTCGGTGGATTACTTGCAAGTGTGCCCAGCTTCCAGCTATGGGGAAAACGATGCTTTATTTATTTTAAAGTGATTTTTTTTTCCCAAGTCGGGGGTGGGGGGAGTTTAGACACGGCGGACAAGGAACTGTCTGAATCTGGAGAAACATTGTGGATATCGCATGACCAGTTTTCAGAAACTACATTTTGGATAAGGGATCGAATTATTGATAAGTTTTCACTCGCGAGATGCCACAACTTAACGGAGGCGGCGGTGATGACTTGGGGGCTAACGATGAGCTCATCTCCTTCAAAGACGAAGGGGAACAGGAGGAGAAAACATCCGAGCATGTGTCCGCCGAGAGGGATCTGGACGACGTCAAGTCGTCCCTGGTCAACGAGTCGGAAAACAACAGCAGTTCGTCCGACTCCGAGGTAAGTCTGCTGGTGGACTGGCCGATCGAAGCACTTTGCACTACATTTCCCTTCCAAAAAAAGAGCAGCGAAGTTTCACTCTGCGTGTTTTTCCTCGTCGTGCTCCCTGCTTGTGTCAGCAGGCGGAGAGGGGGCCCCATTCCAGACCGGACTTGGAAAGTTATGAGAGACAGAGAGAGTATTTTGCTGAAGGTAGGTCCAACTTCTGCTGCTCAGATCGTCTACTTTATCCCTGTCTTCCAGCATTTATTCAAACAAAAAAATCCACCTAGTGTTTCCTCTGCCCTTCTTAAGTGTTAAGAAGACAGCAAGATGGAGGTCTTTTTAAGACGCCCCCTTATCCAGGCTATCCGTTTCTAATGATTCCGGATCTCGGTGGCTCCTACCTATCCAACGGGTCGCTGTCCTCCGGAGCCAGGACGGTGAGTGGCATTTGCATGAATGCATGCTTCTTTTATTTCAGTGCCGCACCTTTATGCACGGAATGGGCTATTTGCCCCCTCTGTCAAACAATCATCGTGCACAGGTTAAAAAAAATTGGCAGCAGAGCCCCGATCGGAGCGCCATGTTTCCCTTTAAGTAACGTCTATATACGCAGTCAGTCCTTTGTTCAGCTAAGGGATGGCATTATTGCATTATTTCGTTATAGTTGGCTACGAGGTAACGGAATACTAGTATGGAGCCTTTCTTTTTGTGTCCCGGGGGATGCATTTTTTTGGAAGGGTTGGAAAGCGTATGCCGGAGTTGTTCAGCGGCGACGAAACAAAGATGGACGTGGAATGAGCTTTGCATCAGAATCGCTTTTGTTACGGCCCTGGTAAAATTATGGAAGTTGTTTAAAAGTGCGCATGTTTGGGGTGCACCAGCCTTGCGTGCCAAACTGTGGCGCACATTATGTGAAGTGATTAAATGCAGTGACGAGGGTATCCAAATATATTAATGGCTGATTAGTGTGAATTGGTTCTTTTCGAGTTGACATTCAAAAAACAAGATGCCACTCGTAACGACGTTAAACACTTTATATCCATAGTGCAGGGCGCCTGGAAACACGCTAAACTGCCTCATTAGTAAAGTGTACCTGGATTGTGAAGACGCCAGTGGTTCAACCGCGGTCATGGCCTGGCCAGCTGGAGTCTTGTCAGAGATGGGTCTCCATGTTTGAGTCAATCAGATCTTTAGGGATATTCGGTATTCGTTTGGAGGTCCGACTGCAGAGTGCAAGCTGGCCTTGTGTGACCGCACGCAAATCTTTGTATATCAACCAATCCAGACATTTTCATCCAGGGGTGGACTTACCATAAAAAGGAATAGGCAAAGCTACCCCCTGTCCCAACTGTAATGGCTTCATGATACCCAGCTTCATTTTCACGCTGGATTCTGGTGGTAGGCTGCTGGCTGTTTCTCTGCCAAGCATGATGGCACAAAGTAGTCTTCCATAAAAAGAAAATGGCAGAAAGATACAAGACTAACATTACATCTCCGGTGTCTTTGATACTATCCCACTAGGGTGGGAGACCAATTGTGGACAGATGTAGAGAGAATAGAATAAAATGAACGTATGCAGGAATTCAAGACTGAGCTTAGCCTCAGGGATGGGTTAGGGTTAGTCTATCCTAGGCTGCGGCCTAGGGCAGTGGCAAAAGAGGGAATGGTTAAACTTCATAAATCTGACCAATCAGTCCACTGGAGTAATACCCCCCTCCTCCTGATCAGTAAATATTACCAACAGCCCCTATCCTGATAGGTGAATTTTACTGCTGGCTCCCCATGCTTTAATTGGCATATTGTGATTCCATCATTTTTATTTTCTCTTGTTTCTCTTCTAAAATAAAAATACCTCAAACAGCCATCTTAGCAGGCCCCCCTACCTATGTCAGCCTAGGCCCCCCAGAGAAGTTTATCCGCCCCTGCTTTTATCTGGGACCAGACATGCATATTATCTGGAAGGGATCTGTAGATGTTGTGGTGGGACTAATATGAATAAATTATTCTTGGAAGCCCTCTCCATCACATGTCCCGACAACAGCACTCAGGTGAGATACTGTGGCATGTTCTGTCGCTGGAGGAGTGAATTATGGGAAATATTGTTGGAGCTTCAGTGTTTTTCCTGGAGTGCACACAGTGAATTTCTGAATATAAATTTGTGACTTCTATTCGTAGATTATGACATCTCTTCTGCATATGTTCAGGCCAGTGGAGAACATATTAATAACAATTACTAGAATAGCAATATGGATGGGGTTTAAGCAGTACATATGCAAAGTACTTGGATTGTTGTATTGCCTGAGCACCTTCAATACTTTCTCTGGTCAGCATGATGAATCAAAAATTATTTGTTTGATCTTTTCTGGACTTTGCAGACATGTTGTGCGGGTGAAGATCTGGAAAATCTGTCAGACATCCCATCAAAATTGATGCGATGGCACTTAGTGACAGCAAAGAAAAGGGTGACTTAGGGTTTAGGGTATACTCTCACTAGGCGATCCGTACCATGCCCAAACGCTTAATCGCGCCCTGGCCAACTTGATAGCCGGGGCATCGGATCATTTGGACTCGGGCTCAGTACGGATAGTGTGATCGCTAACTGTGCCTGAGTATGGAACACAGACATGACGTCAATGATGCGACTGGCACACACATGTACGTGAACGGGACCCAGAAGGAACAGATTGGGCTGGCTGTACAGATTGGGTAACGACAAATATTTAACCAACATTGTGGCAAAGGAATCACTTTAGTCTACTGAGGAGAATGCAGTATTTGCTGGAATTTTGGACTGATGATATCCAGAAACAATAGGATGCAACACATACAACTCAGAGGGACTTTGTTAAAATTCAGGATTAGCTTCTTATACATGCATCACAATTAAATGACAATCCCTGCTTTGCATACTCGATAAATCTATGAGGGCCGTGTGTCATCACGCCCAGAACGACTCCAAATAAACCACAGAATAAGGACATTAATTATTCCATCCATTGTGCTGTGCTTTTCTTCCTATGTTTCCTTCAACATAAGTCATGCGGTGATGACAAATGCGTGCTTGGTCCCGTAACAAGCAGAATGCGAGCACAGGCCAGTGGGGGAGTGGGGAGGGGGGGGCACTCGTGCACAGGCACGGTACGAGGCAGCCAGGCCAAGTGTGAGTGCGCCCTTACATAAGATGCTGGACCTGGTGAACAGGATAATTCTGTTTGATGACCACTTGCTAAAAACATCATATGGCTGAAAATCTATGCCTGGTAGACCTGAGACACATCACCGTGAAACTGAAACGCCAGCAGAGGGCAGAAAGAGAGGCTTGCAGACACCATCTGGGGAACGTTATACAGTGATTATTAAACTGTGGGGCTCAGTGATTTTTTAAATATTCTAAAAGTTTTATTTTTACAGAAAAAACTTATTGTGGGTGGACCTCGTCCCCTTGTGTGGTCAATATGCATGCAAATTGAATCCAATATAATAAATATTGCATACAATATACAACTCAAATTAAAACACCAAGACAACAATTTAGCGTTAATGGCTAGTTTTTAGTTTTTACAAGTTTGGGGTCTGGTACATTAATGCAGATTTTACATATATGGCTACACTATGCCAGCTAAGTGAGGCTAATGTGTAAGTGTAAAACAATCTAGGTAACAGTAAAACATTTGATCTCAGAAGAAAATCACAATGGGGTCTGTATTTGTATGTATGACACTGTGGTAGTTATACTCAGGGAGCCCTGGAGGGTCCACAGAGAGGGTTTTTTCTATTTTATCCACATGATGCACTAAATCATGTGCACAGTTGTTTAACCTGCCCACTTAATATTAAATCGAGCTCGTTAAATCCCTAACATGTGAGCAGGATCTTGTTTTTTTTTTTTTCAATTTGCTATTTCTACGTCTCAAGTTCTGCTCAAGCTGTTTCTGTTCTTGCCAGAGTCATCCAGGAAAAATGCTGGCGAATCCGGAAGCCTGCGTGCAGTGCACAAATACAGCTTTTATGGTAGCGTTAATGTGTGTCCCATTCCGACTTAGTGTTCGGATAGACCTGCTCTTAGGGGTTATGGTGTAATTCTTAATACTGACCAATATTATTCTCTGTGCTCATGTTTTTATGACAGTGAATGTTTCCCATTCCAAATTTATTCTCCTGTACTTTTTTAATGGACAAAAACTGCACTTTGTGGTCATTTAGTAACAATTTTGACATTTACGTATCAGGTGTGTTTTTTTTAGGGATTTGCCTTTTATTTTAATTCGGTAACATTTACATGCCAATTTATAAATAAATTCTAGTTGTGCAATAAATGAATAGGTCTGCTTTCAGAGTTATGTGTCATGAATAGGACTCAGAGCAGTCCGATAAAAACACATCCATTTGCTTTCACTCCTCCAGTTGATCCATCCAGTAACTCTAGAAATTGTAGATGTTGGGGTGTGTGGGAGGAGTAAGGCTTGGAAAGTTGTTCAGTTCAACATGAGTTTTTAATCTTTTGTCTTCCAAAAAGGTTAGACTGGAAACTCTCTTGCCCACTCCCCTCCTCTGTCTTATAAAGCTTTTCCGAAAAAACTGCCCCCTTCAATTAGTGAGGTGTTAGGCAGCCATTGTTGCTGCACACTGGCCGTTGATGGCCTGGGGTGACCCCTGTGTTGGCATCTCATTAACTTTAATGGGCACTCAGGCGCAGGGCTGATACCTGCCTCTGAGCCTCTTTTGTTCTGTAAACTCCAGCCACTTAGGTCGCATTAACTGCGTGGCTGTGGTCGCATTAAGTGCGGGGCAGTGGCCCCGTTTTGCGTTTCACGGCCCGTTGGCGGCTCCGAGTCTTCTGCATTTCCCTCGGCTCCCCTGAACAATGGGGGGGCTGGAAATGTGAGCTGGAACATAGTTTATTTTTTAGGGAAGAGACTGCAGGTCCCCCAACTTTTCATTTATTTATGTTATGTATCATGGCTGCCTGGATTTATCTTTTCTGTTACTTGTCAACCTTTCCTGCCATTTTTAACACGTACAATGCTTTTTCTACAGTTGTCCTTAAATTCAGTTTGTAGAAACCCTATAGTCTCCCATAAAGGGCTGTTCATTTGATGTGACATCCGTGACACTAAAAGTTATATCTATTTCTAATATGTAAATTTATATATGAATTTCGAAGATTTGTCTATTCATCCCAAGATGAAAATACACATGAAAATACATGTGAATTGAGTCGTTGATGCTACACGTGTCCATATACTGAGGCATTTTGTTTGGCAGTGTGAGTGTAAATACATCTGTAATACTGGATATGCCTAGTTCCTGGTTAAGTCAGTCTGTGGTTGTAGAGGTGCTATTAATGGGCATGCAGCTGCTGTGGAATGGAAGCTTCAAAGCTTCACACTTACTGTGACTTCGCCACGGCATGTGCGTTTGCGGTGATGTAATATTCACACGCGGGGACCGTGTGCCACTTAAATGGAAACGATGCGAATGTGATGCAAACACAATGGAAACGATGCAAATGGATCATCCAGTGACGCAAACATGCCACAACTGTAAAGAAAATCGGACCAGAGATTACATACAAATGCAATTTCTACCCTCTCTGGTCCGATGAAAACAAATATGGCTAGTTGAGCTAGTCCAGAAGTACCAGCGTGTAGATGATTCCTCACTGAGTGATTACAGATAGGTGTGGTTATTCAGAATAGTGGGAATTCCCAGCAAATATGAAACTGTGAGGGATATTTCTTCTTGGTTGAAGGACTTGTTTTGGGAAATGAATGTTTTGATGCTGCAAGTTTGATGTTTTCTATGTCTGCTTCGCTTGACTGCTGGGGATTTGCCAGGTGCCTGCTTGAAGAATCCTTGCTCCCTGCTGTTGTACCCTACGAGCGGCCCATTTGCTGAAAGCAAGCCCAAATTCTCTATGTGCTTGGCCGACCCTCGTCGTAGCTTATATTGGACATGCACAAGGAAACTGTTATCATCCTGAATGAGATTATGGGCTCTCATGGTCTTTTTTGTTTTTGTTTTATTGGGAGGGAGGAAGCGGCAATGAGTAATGTCATAAAACTGTGCAAATAGCAAATGAAGGATCGTTTCAGAGTTGGCCACTGATGCTCGATGGCAGTGGCAGAAAGTAGCACGAAAGCAACACGTTTGGGCCTGAAAGCAGATATTTGAATTTAAATGAACTTAATTTGAACTTAAATGATGAGGAGGAGCAGGACAAAAGCAAAAACATATGCAGAGTGTGCAATACAGGCATTGTGTATTGTGGTAGTATAACAAATCTCATGCTGGTTCACACTGCGTACATACGACCACATGCATGACTGTGGTAATGTCATTTTCATCACTGATATCAAGCACGCAGACCACATTGGGGGGAGGGTTACAGCCTGAATGGCACATATTACTCAAACTGAAACAACGCAGGAGGTCTGTGTTGCAAATATGCCTTGATTGTTCATTGACCAGGGGGAAAGTAGCTGAAAGTTGGAAAGGAGACTGAACAAAAGATTGTACATAAACACCTTTTCTATCCTCTCATCAGACAAGTGACAAATGGTTTGCCAACATGGAGTAAGGTTGCGGCATTTATGTAATTCACAAAATTGAAGCAAATCAAAATTTAATTGAATCGGCCACTTGTGAATTGAGATCTGATCAGATTCCCAGCTCCTACTAGACACCCACATGGGCTGCTGATGCACAGAGCCACACACTGCATCTGCATGTTTAAGTTTATGTTTTCCCAGTGTGGTGGTTCTCTGAAGCTTTACAAAGCGCGTTCCATCCTGGGGCCAAGTCTGCTTCCTTATTTGATTTGCTGGATGTGGGCCCCTAAATTAACCATTAACTGCAGAAGAGTGGTAAATGACTAGTTTGAGGCCTGAATGTTATGACAGTCAAAGGCCCTCTGAAATCACTTTTTTTTTCTCAAATTCTATTCCCCCCCCAATTTTCAGATTTATTTTAATCTGTTTTGAGTTTTTCCTTGTTTTTTATTTTTACTTTTACCTCTGACAGCTACAGATAAATAATTGCAAAATGTCACTTAATCTTTTTTATTTAAACTGTTAACACTCTTTCAGAAGCTGTGGCAAAATGCGTGAACTTGTAAGTCTGATGGTTCCTACCAGTGATGCGTGAGCTGATCCAAAATAAGTGGGTGCCAGGGAGTTTTTCTGTTTTGTCCTGCTGAGCTGTAGAACTACCATTCATGTCTTTAAAGAGAGGATATGCAAGTGCCGAATGCTTTAAATGCCTCACGATTTTTCTCCGCCTGGCATCAGCGTCACTCACACTTCGCTGTGATAGCAGCCCCACATGTATCGCAAGTTGTAGCGAGTGTGCAAAATAGCTCAAGCCAGCAACTCCCAAACCATCCATTGCTTTTTTGTATTACTCACGTTGTCTCGCACAATTGCGTGCTCTATTCCACTAAATGTTACTTCCATCCATCAATTTTTTTTTTAAACCGCTTATCCTGTCCAGTGTTACGGAGGGGGTCTGGAGCCTATACTAGAGGCTACGGGTGCAAGGCAGGGAATAACCCAGGATGGGGCGCCAACCCATCACAGGGCACACTCGTACACCTTTCACCCAGTCACACACACCTATGGGCAATTTGGCAACCCTAGTTAGTCTCAGCATGTTTTTGGACTGTGGGAGGAGACGGGAGGACTTGCAGGAAACCCCAGTCTCCATGCAAACTTCACACACATGGAATCCTGGCGGAGACTCAAACCCAGGTTCCAGAGGTGAGACACGCTGGTGCTAACTGCTGCACTGACGTACTGTCCCCTACATTTATTTCTACCTTTCAAATCTTTGTTTTTTCAAACATATAGGTTTGAAAATTTTGTCTGCAATAAAATGTAGCCAAATAGAAGTTCTATCTGTCTGGTAAGTTGGTGGTGTTGCCACACATTGCCAACAGACACAAAGCAGTGATGTCAAATCACTTGCATTTTATCTCTTTGGAATCCAAAATATTTCCATACAGTGGAAGACTAATTTTTTTGGTGAGCAGTTATTTACTTTTCTTCCCCTCACTCATTTTTGTGGTGATTCCTCACAAATGTGCCACACTGCCTATGACTGAAATCAAACGGCAAAAACGAGTGTGATTATGCTGCATGCGGAGCTCGTGAAAATGCTGTGGTGGTAAGTTTTAGGCTGATTAAAAAAATATATATATATACTTGATAATGTTGAAATAGAATCATCAGTAAAATTGCGGAGCCTGCGAGTTTTGTTTTCTGTGACTGAGTAAAAACTTTTTGATGGTCTCAATCCAACTGACTGTTGTGGTATTTTTAATGTGACAGTTTCACATGCATAATTTCATGCAGGTATAGTATTGAGGGCAGCATGGTACCCCAGTGGGTATCTCTGCCACTGCACACCACTGCTTTCTGCGTGTGGAGTTTGCTTGTTCACTCTGTGTGTGCGTGGGTTTATGCCTGATCGTCTGGTTTCCTCCGGCAGTCCAAAAACATGTATATTAAGTGAACTCTCGTACTGAGTGCGTGAGTGACAGAGAGAGAGACGCGCATGTGTGTGTTTATACACCCTGCAGTGGGCTGCTGCACCACACAGGATCGGCACATATCTTGTGTCATTTGCAATATAAAATAACACATATATTTTTATAATTGTATATTACATTTAAATGATTCTTCAATGAATTGTTGCATTAATCTGTAGAGATACTTGATTGATTTAATATAATGTAATTGTCCATTACCTGTATTACAGAATGTAGTACGGTAGAATGTTAGTAATTTGTACCTCGTAACTTGAGGATCTGTGGGAAGAAGCAGCAGTTGGGAGGTCTTAGAAGACCAAGAGTAGTTTTAAGAAAAATTCTTGACATGCATTCCTGGCAAATTCATCACCAGCTTAGGGGTTTATGTTGTTTTCTCATGTTTCCTGTCTGACGTTGTAAGTCTCTCTAGCAGCAGACAGCACTGTCGTTATCCAGAGCAGAATGTAGGGATTGGGGATGATGCAAAAAGTAACTTTGAGATGCTGCAGAAGTAAAACACATGTTTGCTGCCTGCACAGCATGTAGGGTGCACAGAATCCAAGGAGCACAGACCAGGCTTATCATTTGAAGGTGAATGGCAGGATACTAATACTCCAGGATACTAATACTCCAGGTTACTAATACTCCAGGATACTAATACTCCAGGATACTAATACTCCAGGATACTAATACTCCAGGATACCCATACTCCAGGATACCCATACTCAAGCCCTGTTTGTTCCAGTGGTCATTTTATTGGAGGTGTTCAGTTTGTCTAGTCTGATCCCTCTGAACTATCCTGTTACCTTCACTTTTATGCTGTCATTGAAATTTATGCTGCCCAGAATTTGAGCAGAAGTGCATTTAAATTTAACACAGCCATTAGTTTCCGAAGGATTTGTCGAGCCCTGTAGGCTGGGACTGTCACTTTAAGACCGTGAGCTCGTGGTGGAGAATGTGGGAGGGCGGGGGCTGGCAGCATGTACAGTCATGTTTAAAAACAAATCGCCAGTCTGATGTTTATCAGCATTTTCTGGTGGGATCTCCATTCGCGTACCTGTGTCATATTCTTCGTTGGTGTTTTGCCTCAAAGGTGCGTTAATTACCCCACAGAATTTTCCCCTCTAAAACGGAATTTTTTTTATTTTTTCCTTTCACTGGTCTCTGCTTTGGTATAAAGGACTTTGAAAACAATGTTAAGTGTTATAGGGCATGAGGGAGATTGCATCTCTCTGAGTGGAGGACGGGTCTGTCAACAGCCAAAGCCTTTTCCACTCTGTCAGCCACTGTGTGGGGGGGGGAGCTTGGGGTGAGCGCCACAGAAGGGACATTGTCCAGGTTTTGGTCTGAGCAGCATTCCTTAAGAAAGCTGCAGGCCTCTGGACGAATGTTTTCCCAAAATGGCCACAGCCAACTGGGGTTTGCTTGTTGCATACAGAAATCTTCAAGCTTAAATTTAATTTAGCTTCATCTGTTGACCTTCTTTTCTATTCTATGTATGCTAAAGGTTGGCTACTTACATGGAAACCTAATGTCTGTAATACATTTCTCACACATTTTGTAATGTAATGTTAAGAAATGTACAACAGTGACTGGAGCAATCTGCCTGGACTCTGTTGGAGGTATGGATAGATTTGCTAGGAAGCCCCAGACGTTGTTTTTAAGCATAACACAAACAGACTGGTTTTTCTTCTCTGTAAAACATCATTATGACACTGATAAGGTGACACTGGTAATCCTCTGTAGCAGTGCTGCCACAGGTGAGGGTGATGGTATTGATGTCACACTGCCTGACTGGCAGAGTGTCCTTGACAGACCCTTTGCTGCTTGTCTCTGATGTTGGATTAAAGCCGTGAAATTATTCCGTTGTTAAACGAGGAAGCTAGCTGTGCACTCTTTATCAGGGCATGCTGGGTTATTGACAGGTCTTGATTGGGTGATAAATGTCCAAATTAAATTAGCATTTACCTCCAAATTACTCTTGAAGGCTCTCAAGGTGGCCAATTCATCCTCAAAGTATTTAAGCAAACAAATAAATCCATCTGCACAAGAGGCAGCCGGGTTTGGTGTCGTCTGGATGGGTGCCTGTCGGAGGCGGGTTTTGAGTGCCGCAGGAAGTAGAATTGAGGATGTGGATGCGAGGTCTATGCTCGGCCCTCTTTCCTGTTCATCTGATGGGATGTGGGGGGGGGGGGTTGGAACACGGTGTTCCCTCAGTGTGATCTGGGCTGACAGTCTAATCTGACAGTATTTTAGATCTGAGGACTTGACAGGATTCAAGACAAGGAAGCCATCTTGGACTTGGGAAAAAACATATTGTGAGAGTTGAACTACTTGTGATAAATACCACAGTATTTATGAAATAAAAAGTACCTGAAAATTCACCCGAAAAAACTATCCGAATAGAAGTATATACCAATAATCTGTGAAATACGCTGACACAGCGAGACACAAAGTAGTGCCGACAAATAACTACTTTGCTCAATATAGTCTCTGTGGAATCCAAAATATTCCATAAAGCAGAAGACAAATATATTTTGGTCAGCAGTTCATGTTGGCCTTTCTCCTCATTCGTTTTGTTACATTTCCCACAAACGTGTCTCTGAGTTTAACAGTCAGGACAAAAGTGATTATGATTGGCTTGGAGAACACAGGCAGAGCGCATACAAACACAGTAGGGGCAAACTTTAGACTTAAAAAAAAAACACATTAGATCATCTTGAAAAGGAACAAATAATTTGTAGAGCTTTGTTTTGTTTGCAATGACAAAGTAAAATGTTTTAGTGTAACTTAATTAGCCCCTCTTCCGCCAGTGCTAGTGTCAGTGAAAAGTCAGTACTTAATTTAAAACTAGTTCTGTGCTTTTCCACTGCTGTTTATGTGCCTGAAAACTATCTTTGGCAAGACACCACAAAATTGCATGCCTGGTGTGTGGGGAGGGGCTACAATGGACAGTAAACTTCAGAGCTGCATTTAAAGCTGTCATAATTGCTTGATTGAACTCAATTACTCAATTATTAAAAAGCATTGATTAAAATTTAAGGTGGAAAGAAGATGGAGCAGAATGGATGAGGGTCTAAATACGAAGTCAAAGCATGAATTGTTTGGAAGTATTTTGCATTAAAAGTGAATAAAGATGCATTTGTCTGTCAGTATCGCAAAGAGCAGGACCTAAATATCAATAATAGTATGTTATGTATGTTTCTAGTAGCCTAATTAAAGATTTTTTGGCATACATTTTTTCATCTATATTTACTAGTTAAAAATAATATATGAAGTGTATATATAGATGTGTGTGTTTGTTAAATTAAAAAGAGCTCTTGTATCAGAATCTATCGGAATCTGCAGTCAGACATTTTTTCAGTTCTGATTTATTTGCCCATCGCTAATTATTATTAGCTATCGCCCAGCGCTAGTCTCAACCCCAATGATTATTGTGGTCTTTGCAATGTAACAATTGCATGTGTGTGAACTGTTTTGTTAGACATGGCCTTGTAATTCTAAATGTCTGTGACAGGAATGTTCTTGTTTGGACTACTATACAAAGCAGATGCAACCCCCCATCTTTCGGGTTCGCTATCTAAGTGATTGTTAGTTGTTAGTTCTTGTCAATCATCAAGGTGCCACCACACCTGATTAAATGTGGGTCACCTGTTCCTCCCTTACCTTCTTGGTAAGCTTTAATGATCTTTGAAGTAGGGCTACAGTTCTGATAATAGTACAATAATACCCTCTTTTTAAGGAAATTATAGAAAATGATTGAAATTCATGATAGATTGATACTGAAGCAAGGCAACATTTAGGTATTGTTACATCACTACTTTGAAGCATCGCCCAAAAGAAGCTGAATGGTCATTTAGTGCAGTTGCTGCAAAGTTGTTCATTTAAATGCAAAACTCAAGTTTATGGACAAACTGGTAGTTCCCAGGTTGTGAACGAGATCCATTCCCTGAGTTTTGCCCAAGTTGAGTTTGTAGGTAAGTCAGAAAAATAATTACATAATAATATACAGTATTAAAGGTAACTACATTTGGTATTGTACTGTACATTGAGCCAGTGAACTGCTGAAGTCACGCAATGTTTTCATGAACGTCACAAAATGTGCGTTTGTTATTATGAACCATTGTATTTAACTCAAATTTATAATATAATAGGCTTTATGGCGATCCGCTTGTAAGTCGGATGTTGTTAATCCGGGGGCTGCCTGTAGATGTCTCCCCCGTCTCTTAATTTGTCAAATGACTTATTGATTCTTTATTTTGGCTTCAGAGTTGGTTCTCCGAAGCCCTGATGCCTTACCCCCTTTTGCGATTGATAAAACAACATGGCGGGTTTTTACGGCCAGTACCGAGACCCGTTCTTGTGTCCCTGGCGCTGTCTCGTTTCCCGTCCCACATGCAGCCCTCGCAATCTGTGCTGCCTTTCCTTTGGCTCGAAGGGAACCCCAGCACCTATTTAGGTTGTGCCTCGTTCTGCACTAATAAAACTCAATCGTTGCCAGAGTTGGCTTTTCATCGGTCTGGTATTCATAGCAGCAGCTGTTTCCAGTTATGGGTTCAGCGCTACATTTCCTGTGGCCGTGGGAGAGAGTGGGTGAGTGGGCAAGAGTGGCAAGGGACTGGGGGTGTGGTTAGTTAATCACTCAAATTAGTTCGAGCCCAGGTGGTTTGCATACCCATCCTGATTCCTATACCATTTTTACACCTTTTCTTGTGTTCCTGGTCTTGTACCCTTATTGGCTCGATTCGCTTCCCATTCACTGTCGGCTGCTTAACAGAGATGATGTGTATCTGTAACATCTTTACCGGGTTGTTGTTTTTTGTTTTTTTTTTTGCATTTTGAGCAGGGCGCTATCAAATAACTGCAATCAGGACATTGTAAAGCGAGATCTACCTGGTTTATGGAAGGTGAGCTTGTTGCTGTGAACCTTATCAGTCTTTAACTTTAACAAAAAGGTGTGACGAACTTGAACTTTTCAGACTGTATTAAGGCTGCGTGATTTTAGAAAAACATGCATTTTTTTTTGTGATAAATCTTGTGATATTTATAAAATAAGCTTTTACCCAAAGTAAATTAAAGTCAAATGGAAATTATCCACCCCTGGAGTCTGTCATACAAGTTGGTTTTATTGCGGCAAGTTGTGCTGACAGCAGTGTTGACAGATGAGTTGCTTTTGCTCAGTATTCTCTGTATGAAATCCAAAATATTTCCATACAGCATAAGGCACGTGTTTTTTAGTCACCAGTTCTTTGTTTTTCTCCTCCTTACTCTTTGAATCCTCCAGCCAGGGAATACGTGTGTTTTTGGGACTGGTCCTCTGTTGCCAATGACGTTTTGCTTGCTAAGACCATAATTCAAAAATTATTTGATGGATCGTGTCACAGTGTAATTTTAGTAGCATTTTCTCCCCGGGAAAATTAAATATTTTACTACTCGGTGCCCACTAAGGTTTCACCTTCTATGCACATTGTTTTAAAATAATCACTATGTATGTTAAAAAATTGTCAGTTAGGGGCTTTTTAATACTGAAGTTGTTTGATAAAACTGACTTAAATAATCACTGTGTATGAAACATTTAAAAAGAGTTCTGTTAAATTCAATTTATGGATACCGTTTTGACATGTATTACTTAACATGCATATTGTTATCGCTCATTTAGATGCAGTTTTACGAGATGTTCTTGGTGCTCACATCATTATATCTGTTAATAAAATGTCATTATTTGCACAACCTCCATCACTAACAGTTTAGCTACTGTAAATGAGTTTCAGATGGTACTGTAATGAGTGTTTTCTTATTCACGCTGTATTGTGCATAGTTCAGTGCTAAGAAGACTGGAGCAACTGTTGCATAAATGAAGCATCATTACGATTGCAAAGCTTGCAAGGTTTTGTTTCCTATGACTGACCAAAAATGTTTTACCGCAACAATAGTGATGGTTTAAACCCAGCAGACTATTGCGGTTACTGTGATGTGACAGTTACATGTGCATCAAATGCCCTGTCAATATTAACATCGCACAAATAAAACTGAATAATATTCAGTTTGGTTTTGTTTGTTTAGTATATTTTCACAACATTATATTGTTTCAAATCGCTTTACAGTATCAATGCCCAAAGCCGCCAGGGAAAAAGCCAGACGCCATTTCATCAATGCTTATTTGGTCTGGAATCCGTCTCTAAGCTCCACGCTGACGGCGGTGACGTCGCACTAGTGGGGCGTGTGACGTTGCATGAAACAACAGAGCGCAACGACAGAGAGAGCGGTGCCCTTTTCCGTTTGGTTCAGTGAAGACATGACAGCCTCAGCAACACCTGAACTGTTCGACAAAGAGGAGGCCTGAAATGAAATATGGATATATTTCAGGTATAAAGTCACCAAAAAGGCCAGCCCCTAGTTACAGTGGCACCACTGTTGTAAAGTGAATCTCGCAAAGGGAGGCAACACGTAAAATTCATGCCGTAATATCGTTTACGGTTGTAAGCTTCTAGTTTAGAGAGATGTCACAGGCAGGAGGGTGGCCAGGAGGGATGTAACTGGTGTCACAAGCAGTAGGGCAGGCACAATTTTTTGTTTCTTGGGTCTCCAGGCAGCACACCCCAGGAGGGGTGGGGGGATAAAAAGTGCATTAGCCAAAGTAGAGAAGGCTAGAGTCAGTGCAAACAGTTAGGCGAGTGCAATATGTAAGCTCCGGCAGATAAGGCTATGGCAGCATAAGTAGGAGGAAGAGGCAGGTGGGAATGCAGGCATGGGGAGTCCCTGAACGTCAGCACTGCAATTCCACAGGGGGGTGTGAAGCTAGAGTGACTGCACTGACAGCTCCGTTCATCCAAAGCCAATGGCACCGATCCCCATCCTGCTCTGCACCTCACACTGTCTGCCTAAGTGGGGGTAAGCAGTTAGCTAGAGCTAGAACAGGAGTCCCTATAAGCTAGACTAAAGAAGTGTGTTCTTAGTCTAGACTTAAATATTGAGAATGAGTCTGAATCTCACATACACTGGAAGACTATTCCACAGCTGCGGAGCGCTGTAGGAAAATGCTCAGCAGCCTGCCGTAGCTCTTTCTACTCTAGGTACTGATCGATATTCTGCTCCATAAGATCAAAACGGCTTGTGACTTGTATAAGACTTCTGAGAGATTCTACTGCAAGGCTATCCAGTGCTTGATAGGTTAATAGCACTGTCTTGTAATCAATATGAGACTTAACTGGAAGCCAATGAAAGGAGCATAGAACAGGGCTAATATGATCATATCTTCTAGTTTTTTTAAGTACTCCGGCTGTTTCCTTTTTGTACCAGCTGAAATCGATTTAAAGATCCTGGTTGACATCCAGATAGGAGGGCATTACAACAGTCCCGCCTGGAAGTTATAAAGGCATGGATTAGTTTTCTGCATCGTGGAAGAGAAGAGCATCTTCCAAAGCTTGGCTATGTTCCTTATATGGTAGAACGCAGTTCTAGTAATATTTCCTATGAGCATCAAGATCTCTGACCACTGCGTTAGGAAGATGAGTTTTTGGTTGCCAAACTTACTTGGAGCAGCCTTAGGACCAACTAGCAGTACTTCTGGTTTCTCTATGTTTAACATAAGGAAACTTTTAGCCATTCAACACCGGATGTCTAGTAGACAGTCTTCTAAGCCTGAGAGCTGGGATACATCATTTGGTTTGACAGATGTATATAAATATGTATCAACAGCATAACAATAGAAACTAACACCACGATTGCTTATAATATTGCCAAGTCGTAGCATCTATAAAATAAACAATAACAGGCCAAGCACTCATCCCTGTGGGACACCGTATTTAACTGTAGTGGGCTCAGAGGATTCTTTATTCACACAAACTGATTATCTGTTAAATGAGAGTGAAATCAAGAAAATGCTGTCCCCGTGATACTAACGTCTGTGGCGGCACAATAGAATACTATGGTCCAGAGTGTCGAATGCTGCAGTTGGCTCTAATAATGTCAACAATGCTATGTAGCCACGATCAGAACCCATAAGCAAATTTTTTTTTTTCTTTTTACTAGGGCTGTTTTTGTACTGTTGTGTGGTCAGACAATTTCTCTATAGAAAGGAAGACAGCTGATTAACAACAACTTTTTCCAATCTTTGAAATGAAAGGAAGATTTTTGACGGGTTTATAATTCTTTAGATCACTACATTCAAAATTTGGTTTCTTGAGAACAAGCCTAATATCAGCGATTTTAAAAGGTTTTGGGACTTATCCAAGCCTAAGAGACTAAGTTTTACAGGGTAATGCTAATCAGCGGTGCAATCTCCTTATGAAGTTTAGTAGGAGTTGGGTCAACAAAGGTTAGTAGATTTGCAGGAGAAAATTAAGTTCAAAAGTTCTCATTGTGGTAGGAGAAAGAAAGATTCAAATGTTTTATTATTAGCACCAGTAGGACTAGAAGACTGGTAGCTGTTTGTAGTTAGATGTTCTCAGGACGGTCTGTCTCATCTTAGCTATTTTACTATTGAAAATTGTCATTCCTAAGAGCTTCTGGGACTTTGAATTGGTGTCAAGGCTAACTTAGCATCCTTCAATGTTAAATTTAAACAGCAGTTTAGAAATGTTTTTGTTCTCTTCTGTCATACTGGAAAGATGCAGACCTAGCAGTCACTAGTGCAAGTCTGTCGTTAGACTGTTTCCAGGCGACATCTAGTTTCATTGAGTGCCGTTTCCGCTCTAGCTTGCATGAAGCCTGTTTAAGGTCACACGTATGATTGGTGTGTTGGGGCCAGGTTTTCTTATCGCTGTGTTTTTTTTTCTTAACTGGAGCTACAAGATCTAGTATGTTGCAGGACCATTGCTCCATATTCGGAGCTATCTGATCAAATTAATTTTCTCAAGAGGCTTCAGACGTATGGTTGAAAGACTGGAAGTTTGTCAAGAAGTTCTGCAGTGGTTAATGAGACTATGGAATGATTGGTACTTAGGAGCTGGAGCTATGTTGTATTTCAGATGTCAACAGGTAACGATCTGAAATTAGAAGATTCTGAGATAATAGATGTGTGTTCCACCAGTACACCATGGCTAGGTATCAAATCCAGGGTATGGTTACAGGCATGAGTAAGCCCGACTACTTTCTGATACACACCAACAGTGTCAAGAATAGAAGCAAACGCTGTGGTTAAAGGATGACTCATTTTTCATGTGAATATTAAAATCACCAACAATCACTGTTCTATCAGTGATGACCACCAGATTTGTTAAGATCTGCAAACCCCAGTCCCACCAGATTTCTGGAATATGTGCCCCGTCACAAGTCTGGCGCTGAATCTGGGGTGGTGGGTGTGGGAGTTTGGGAACCCGTGGCCTGGGTTGTGCTATACCTCAGGGTCTTTGTTTTCTTCTCCTGAACTGCATTGTATCTCATGGGAAAGACCTTCAGGAGCCATGCCTCTTGCCTTTGGTGGTGTTTTCTTGGACTCTATGCCCACAAAAAAAGCTTAAACCTGTAAACACGCACCCAGCCGCTGTCGTTTTTTCCCTCTTCCTAGTGTGCTTCTCCTTTGAAGTTCCCCAGAAGCAGCTTTCAGGTTGAGTCGAGTGCTATGAGTTGGTTTAGGTCAGGTG
The DNA here is from genome assembly GCA_026781145.1 of Hippopotamyrus pictus. Lineage (NCBI taxonomy): Eukaryota > Metazoa > Chordata > Actinopteri > Osteoglossiformes > Mormyridae > Hippopotamyrus > Hippopotamyrus pictus. The sequence continues at coordinate 25,299,738 of JAODLC010000123.1, read as the reverse complement.
TCTGAAAGCCGTTCTGAATGTATGTTTTAACAGACTGAGCTGGTCACCTGAAATGGGGGTTTTGCCTTTCTGCTCCATTTTCTCCTTGGCTTTTTCTGCTTTGCTTTCTGTTACATATTGTGCTGGTAGGTGAAGCCGTAGGTTGGGGTGACCTGTTTGTATATTGTGCTTCAGGAACTGACAGATCGATGAAAAGCACTGAGTCAGTAGGCCACCCTAACGGGCTGGGATGACTCTGATTAGTACTTTAAAAGCAAATGAGATCAGCAACCCTCCCTACCTTTTCTGCCTTACTGTCTGCTCCATTGCATAATAATCATTGCTTAAGTTGATGTTTGCATCTCAATGCTCTGTTGGGGCATAGCAATTCTCCAGATCTACAGCCCGGTTCGATTCACACCAATGTGTTGTTTTTTTTTTTTTGGGGGGGGGGGTTGTTATTAGTCACCAACCAACAATTTGGATCACTGAAGAGAAGAACACTAAATATATTAGTTACTTCACATAAAATGAGGAAGTGTTTTGAAACACTGACGACAAATTGTCTACGACACGATTGCCGTCAATGTGCTGTACTGGGTAACGAAAATGTTCCCACTGCTGACTTGAATGTGCCAGAGGGGGTCAAGAAACTCAGGGTTATCATTCATCTTCAGCTAATGGAAGTAGCCTAGCTTTTACTACGGGTTGGGTGGGGGGGTTCTGCTAGACAGAACCATGATATGAGATCGTCAACATTCGCAGTTTTGGTTTCGTCTTCGGGACCATTTCACCGTTAGTCCCCTGCCATCCAGGATCTCACTGTTCTGCTCTTCACTAAAGAGGGAGATGGTTTAGGGCTTTATGCCGGGGGCTGCTGGCTCTCCATCTTACCATACGGGGGTTCAGTCCTGTATCTCTGTCTGACCAGCAGGGTGAAACTCCTCAGACTCCCCATTCACACTCCCCAGGAGAGTCAAACACAGCAGAGGCTGAGAAGTTAGTGGCTGACTGAGACCCAGGGTAGCGATCAATTTTTGTTTCAGACCGTTGTGGTCTGTTTCTTTTCTACACCTTCCCATAACCACTCCCCCACACTGCTGTCTACAGCTGGATTTTAAAGGTTTTTTTGCATTTTAATGGCAGTTTATGGAGTCCAGCCTGCAGCTGCATGGGGCTCAGTCTGGATCACATTAACTCAAGTGCAATAATTTATAAATTGCTTCTCAGACTATAAATTCCTGCTGTAATTGCAACGCCCTCGGTTTCTTTGCTACAAATGGACATTGACACACACACACACACACACTCAGCACAGTTCACTTCGGGTTGTTTGCTGTCCAGGGGTGGCTTTGGAATTAAGGAGTGTGTTAGTCTGTGAGATGGAGCTGGGGGGGCAGCTATCAGGGGTTATTTCCTGAAGCCAGCTACTCCTATCACCTGGAGCCCCCCCCCCACCCTCAAGACTCATGACATAACTGTGGTCAAAACCAAAAATGGCGTAGAGAAGTAAGCAGTCAATTCTGGAAACTGATGTGTCAGATGCAGGAAAATGTGCAAGCATAAGGATCTGAGCGATTTTGACGAGCCTGATGGTAATGGTGAAACAACTGGGTCAGAGCATCTCCAGAACGGCAGGTCTTGTGGGTTGTTACTGGTATTTAGTGGTCTGTACCTACCAAAAGTGGTCCAAGGAAGGGCAACCAGTGATGAGGTCATGGGTGCCCAAGGCCAACTGGTGTGCATGGGGAGCAAAGGCTAGCCCACCTGTGTCGATCCCAGCGGGGAACTAATGTAGCACAAATTGCTGAAAAGGTTACTGCTGGCTTTGATAGGAAGATGTCAGAGCACCCTTGCTGTGTATGGGGCTGCATAGCCACACTTTATGTAGTCCTCTGTCAATGTAGAGTTGTACGTAGCACCATGGTTCTGGAGGAACTCCGTCTCCTTTCACTATGTACTGTATTACTGTAAACTTGACTTGAGTCACGCTCCCTTGTACATCATATGTATGGCCAGGTGCATGTGAGTCCTTTACAGTGGATATTAAAAGTGGACACACCCCTGTTAAAAAGCCAAGTTTTTGTGATGTAAAAAATGAGACCCCGATGAATCATTTCAAAGCTTTCCCTGACCCATTATCCGTGCAATGCAATTGGAAAACAAACAAATCTGTTAGGGGGGAATATATTTTTAAAAATATATAAAAAGTACAATAATCTGGTTGCATAAGTGTGTACAGTCTTAAACTGTTAAGTACTTGGTGGGTGAAATGCTGACATTCTTCATACTGCAGTGCCCCCTGTTTAGGTAAAATGCCCTTTAGGGTTGTTTTGTCATAAGTGCTGAAAGTATCGAATCTGTCATGTATGAAATGGTTTCAGTACTCCGTTTTCATGGTATCGACCCTATACCCTACTGCACGTCCCTAGACCTGAGTGCGATCTCACACACGGGGTGTTACTCGGATGTCTTTCTCGGAAGCATCAGAGCATTTCACCACTGCGCTTAATCAGTATCGAGTGCAGACAGAGTGACTTCTGGAAATGCCTCATTCCAAATGAAGATGGTGAACCACAGGACATATGCAGACCTGTATGTAAGCTGTGGACAATACTGACAAAGGCGGCAGACAACACAAATGATCTTAACGTTTAAAGGATCGACACGAGACATAATACAAACTTTCAGAAGATGGGCATCTTATTTCTCAATGAAAAATGAATCTACCTGTTACGGTTAAAGTAGACAGGTGACGTGCATTTTTCCTGCTGGACAGGAAGGTTCCTATAGGGTTACAGCATTTCTTGTAGTTGGATAAACATTCCCACATGAAGACACCAACCTGCAGTTATTTCCTGTGGGCTGTATTCAGCTCCACATAGTATGCTGAGGTCATATTCATTAGTGTTGATCATTCAGATACACACCTTTGGAGTCTTGTGTCTGTTGGAAGGGTTTGTACTTTGATGCACAAGATATGGCATGTAAAAGTAATGTGTATCTGTTCTACTAATCATTATAGTTATACTTTAAAATGACATATAATTTTTAAGTGTCTATTTGCTGCATGTGAATATCTCTGTGATTACACTGGCTGCTACTGTATTTAATATGCTTTGACTGGCAATGCGACGACAAGGTTTTTCTTATATATAGTGATATCAGTTTACAAAAGGTTTCTGCAAAATGTTCGCTGGTCCTTTTGGTTTGGAAGAGCTTTGGTGGACGGCAGTCCCTAGGATGTAACAGACCCGTGGGAATTGCTGGGCTGGAGGTATAGTCTGATGACATCACAGCAGCAGCGAGGCCAGGGGCTCCGACTGACATCCTGGAATGGGCCCCGATAGGCAGCATGTTTCCCTCCTCCTGGGGGTGCTTTGTGATTGGGGTGGGGGTCTCTCAGTTGCTGTGGTCCCACTCTTTCCCACTAATGGTCCTTTTGTGCTTGAGTGCCTGAGTAGAAACAACTCCCTATGCCCAAGCGACCCCCATGTCACCGTGGAAACCCTAGTGACCTTTAACCTGACCAGACTGACTGGGGGTCACAGTGGGAGCGCAGTATGTTGGGGGGGGGGCGCACATTCTGATCAGGGGCATTGAAACGGGATGCCATTGGGCTTATAGGACTTCCTGACCGCCTGCAAACCCCCCACTTGAATAGATTTGTCTTCTTTCTTTTAAAACTTGTTATATGTCCCGTGACCTCAGGGTCACATGTTGAAGGGCATTTTGGGGGAGGATCCTTATCTCAGTGGACTGAACTTAAGTCTTATTTGCCATTCCGGTGCAGACTGGGTACTGTGTGTAAAACCAGAATTCAGGGTCAACTGCATGTACTGAACGTGCAAGATAAATACTCATGATTAAGGAGCTCTTACAGTCCTTTTATAATTGTGGGGGGGGGGGTAGTATGAATGTTCACTCGTGAGACTGTCTTTTGGAAGGAGGGACAGAGGACAACGGCACTCAGCTATCTGGCAGTATTTATTGTTCCCGATGACTGACTGAGCAACCTGTTAAAAAGGTTCCGGATTGATCGCCTCGACATTCCAGCTGTCACAGGAAAAGGGAATCCTTTGTCAGAGAGCAGCCTTCCCTGGAACAGCCTGCAGATGAGCACTCCAGAAAAATAAGCACGGTTTCCTTTTATTTACGTTTGTGTGCTCCTGAAAAATGAGGGACAGCTTGTTTATACGATCATTTCCAGAAAAGGTCAGTTTTCTGCCCAAAGTATGCAGTATAGTCTGTATTGCCCACTGTATAGTTATTACAGGGCTGCACATGAAATGCACAATACAGCATACACTAGGAGTCGCAGGCAATGAAATGAGGGCCAATTAAGCCACTTTTGTCTATCTAAAGTCATCTCATTCTAATGTGCGTGTGATGTGTGATGCTGACATGGCATTGACAAGCGGTCTTCCAGCTGTTCCGACGTCTATTGGACGCTGTACGCATGTCAAAGTTTGGGGGCGAAGATTTGGGTTTGTCCCCGATAGTCCCACTGGCCCTGTGCACTGCAACTTCTCTTTTGCTCTCTCTCCAGATCAACCGTGTTTCTTTTCCAGTGTTTTGTAGATCTGACATAATTCAATGAAGTGGCGATGTGTTACAATTCAATTCCCACATAAAGATTCAATAAAGATTCGTCTTTATTATTGTATTTCTTTAACTTCAGGGAATGCATATGGTTTATCACCACTTCACCACCACCACAGATGCCTTGCTTGTAAAGATATCATCTCAAAACCATTTGACCCATCTTTTTCAAACTTTACATAGGCATTGACTGGGTCAGAAGTGCAGAAATACTTGACTGTGCCAAAATGTTTCATGGGAACTGATTCAAAATTGGGACTGATCACCCCGATAAAACGTATTTGATGGATCATACTACTGCTTCTCAAAAACATATGGATAAAGTTCTACAAATGGTTTCATTTACAGATAAATTGCCCCAAAAATGAAGCAGTAGTGCAGTGTGGCAGCAAAAGAAGGAAACGGCAGCTGTAGAAGACTCTTGGTCTTGTGAACGCAGTAAATATTTTACGGATCTTTTTCAAATATTGCTGGGTTGACAAACTGGAAGTGACGGATCTTTTTCAACCTTTGTGGGCATGTTGTAAGGTTGAGGATCTGGACCTGATCAAATTGAGATAAATTATACCAAAATTGAAGCAGCACCACGTAGTCAATTCAGTTCAGTTTATTTTTATATAGCGCCTTTCACCATAGTGTCGTCCCAAAGTGCCTTATATGGACGTGTTGTGATACGTTAATCATCATTAGAGAGAGTAATACAGAACGGGGAAAAAGGAAGGAAAGAAATTAAAGAAAGAAAGCCAGAAGACAACAGATGAGAGGAAACAAACTCCCGGGTAAGGAGGAAAAAAAACCTCGGGGGGTCCAAGGTCAACTGGCTGCCCAACCCCCCCGGGCATACTGACGTTACTGAATAATGTTGAAGCACAGTGAAAGCTAAGAGAAGGTTAAATCAGACACTTGTTCATGTCAGCATGAGCATTTCCTCAGTCTTTTCCAAACTTTGCACATTGTATGGGTGAAGATCTAGACTTGTTCAAATTTTGAAACGTATTGCACCAAAACTGAAGTAACAGCAAAGAGGTGATTAGAAGCTGATAATCGTGAACAAGATTACTCATTATTATAGTATTTATTCTGTAATGATGGATCTTACTACCACAAAAACAGGCGGGGAAAAAATCTACACCTGAAAAATTTCACTTGACCCAGACCCAAAATCACCTCAGAAACTGAGTATTGGAATTACATTGGCAGAGGGCAGCCAGAAGCAAAAATGGAGCGTAGATGCAGTCATCTGCAATCTGAAGTTATTGCGTGGGTCTGTTTGCAAACTTCATAAGAACGTTGTACAGGTCAGGGGTTCTGGACTGTGGATCTGCTGCGGACTGGTAGCCATTCAGCGAAATGTGTCATGAACTCAGAGAAATTTATTGTGGGAGAAATTGTTTCACCTTTTTTTGGAGAGGTGGGGAGAGTGTGCAAGGTAGGCTTATAAAAATATTTTCTTTTGACTTTGCCAAAATTTATCATGGCTGACTCCTGCAACCCTGCCCCCCGGGCTCAGCTAAATTTATCATGAGGGAATTTAATCATGTCATTTATCCTAGTCCAGTGTAGTCGGTGGTAGGACATCGGGCACAGATCTGGTGGACCTGATTACATTAAAGCGAGTCACACAACGGGTTGCCAGATATGTACCTTTATCGTGAACTCGTGCTGCAAGCCAAGATCAACCAGGTAAAGTCCCTTCTTCAGCAATATTGCTTGTTGGTTTGTGGGCACGGAATTGATGAAAGTTTTTTTTTTTTTTTTTTTTCCCCTCAATTTCTTTTTTTTTTATTGTGCAAAAGGATCATGTCTGTAGTCATGCAATGGAGTCTTTTGGGAAATGTGAGGATGAAAGTTTGCACCCGTCACATACAGTGTCCGTCAGCAGTGTGGAAACTCCGAGCTGCCTACAAAGGAGACCGTGTAGTATCACATGACCTGGACACCAAACTTAAAAACAGGAGGATTTTTTTTGAAGGAGTTTGACCAAAGAGTGAAGGAAAAGCGGCCAATGAGGGCTCAGCATATGAGGCCACCTTCAGGACAGCTGGGAGAGCATCCCAGGAGGCACCTCATGGACCTGGTGTGGATGAGTCAGCTGGTCATGGAGCAATTGGGGTTAAGGGTCTTGCTCAGGGGCCCAATGGTAGGATCACTCTGCCGACCGCAGGATTTGAACCAGCAACCTTCTGAGTCCCAACCTACAGAGCTGCCCCCCCAACAATTTTTTCTTGTTTAAAACCCTTTTGAACAGTGCACACCTCCATATATGATATTTCATAGTTGTGGTGTGGTTTATGATAATTCTAAAAGCACAAATGAACCTTTCTATGGGTAGGTGTGTCCAAACTTTTGACTGGTATGTTGCGTGATCACTCCATATTGAAAAATGTCATGTCCCAGATTCAAAACAGAACACAGAGTTTTATCTCCTATTTTCTGACTGTGTGATTGTGCGCCTGGGACCTCGCCACCTCCCCCACATAAAAAAAAGCTGCCAGTTTTTTTCCATCATTCACCACCGCCATGTTTTACTGCTTTACATTTCGTGTTTCATGGGCACGTTAAAGAGTTTTGTTTGTTGTCGACAGAGCTCCCGCTTCTCAAAAGATTAGTATTGCACTAGTAGCATAAAGCTCATTGGTTCTATGAGGCTATGTTTTGGTCCAGCAGGGGGAGCAGTATTTAAGGAAATGGAAAAAATGTTTTGTTTTTTTTTTGTAAGAGGGTTTTTTATTTAAAGGTGTTATAATTTATTATTATTACTATGTATTTGCAGTTTTCACTCTTAAGTCACCTTTTATATACCTATTTTATATAACTAGATGATTGATACAACATGACAGTGGGTTTGTTTGTTTGTTTGTTTGTTTGTTTGTTTGTTTGTTTGTTTTGTTTGTTTGTTTGTTTGAAGGGAGAGAATTGTGGTCTCAGTACCCGGGACGTTGCAGACTAGCCATTAGCAGGGGGTGGAGGAAAAGGGTTTTTGTCCTGTGTGGCCCAGTCCCATCCAAACATCTCTGCTTGGAGATATGGCGACCAGGGAGAGGAAAATTTTGGACAGAGCAGGAAACAGAAATGGACCGGATTGCAACCCAGAAAACATTTCCATTAGTTGTTCTGTTATTTATCTTGTGCTGTGGCATTTGTTAGAATCGGCTCTTGCTAAAACTCTCCTCTATCAGCTCTGACCCTTCGCCCTCCTGATTAGATTGTACTTCTGTTGCACATGGTCATGGCCTGGTTAGCAGGGGCAAACAAAAATGACCTCGTTTGCAAACAGCATCCTTTATGGCTGAAGCTGGGTGCTCTTTTGCTTGGGGGGCAAGGGGACCAACTAAACATGCACCGGGGAGTGGGGGGACCAACTGAGCATGCTCCGTGACTCAGGGTGCGGGTTGACCAACTGAGCATGCTCCGTGACTCAGGGTGCGGGGGGACCAACTGAGCATGCTCCGTGACTCAGGGTGGGAGGGGCACACAGTATCACTTAAATAAAATGGAGCTGAGTGTCAGGCTGTGAGACTATTGGAAAGTGTGGTTGTGGCCATATCCAGATTCATCCATCTTTAGTCTTGTTTTTTCAACTAAAATTCACAAAAAACACTAAATTCCCTCAACTTTATTTTACACTATTATTTATGATGTACTTTATTCTACTTATAATCATTTAAAATCATTTCACTATCAAAAATGACTAGCTTCAAGTGTGAACTGTTTGGGCCATCAGGATTCACCTGAATTCACCAGAGTATTTCCTGGTTTCGCAGCGCACTTCTGATGTATGCCATCAGAAAAGTCTCATGAATTAATAGAAAAAGACACTTAACTGTAATCTATATAACATCATATAAAAGAAGTTGCAGGCTATACTGTGTGGCACGTTGGGAGTCCAGGAAGGCCGTCGTCCTTCATGCCTGTCTGCCAAACATTCATCCAGCCTGCATTTGCTCCTAGGGAGTGACATCATTGCAAACGGCGGACTCATAACCAGCGTGACAGTCGTGGCGATGTTCTTTATGAACAGGCGGAAGCAGTTCTGGTTTAGCGTTTAAGTGGGGGCCCCGGCTGGGTCGGGGGTGTTGGGTTGTGGGGGGCCGGAGAGGATGGCCATAGGATATCGGGATATGAGAGTTTCCTTTTGGCTCTGAAACTTGTGAGAGATGCTGAATGGCATGCTGCTGACACACCAGCGGCATGAGAAGAGTATGTGTGAGTGGAGCAGGTTACGAGCAAGAGTGATGAGTTTGGGTGCCTGCATGAAAGTGTGGCTGCTTGCTTGAGAGTGAGATATGACTTTATATGACTGTAAATGTTTGAAATGATGCGTGTACCAGATGACCAATCAATAATCATGGGAGGATCAATAATCATGGGAGGATCAATAATCATGGGAGGATCAATAATCATGGGAGCAAACAGGGGGCACATTGTTGCATTTAGTTGCAGAAAAATGCAGTGCCTCAGCAATGCCTCAGTGGACTGTCCGGATTGAGAATAATAACCGATGTTATTCTCCAGAGCGCCTACACACACATCCTAGTAATTGCGGCTCATACCATCTATTGTGTGGGCGGGGGGGGGGGGGCTGCAGGCTGTTTGTTTGGTTTGGGTCAGAAGGTTAATGCACTTCACCAGAGTGCTGCTGGCCAAGCCAGACTGTCTGTGCAGGCTCCTGCAGGCCGAGTCCATGCCCTCCCCCTGCACACTGGGGCCTCGGCCCCTCCCCCACATCACAAAGCTGCCAGTTATTTTCACCCTGGCTATGTTCTACTGCTTTGCGTTGTGGCCAGTAAGCAGTACCAGTACCAGATGGAGCGACAGTCCATCTATGTGCCGTCGTACCTGAAACTACCTGGATTGGATTCTGGGAATGTTTCGTGTCAGCTGGGATCGAGGGTACAGTAGCAGTTTTCTTTACACCTTTCCTGGCTTACAGACTACGCTTTCTCTTCTCGCAGTACCTGCAGATGAAATGGCCGCTTCTAGACGTTCCCAGCACCGCAGCCCTCAAAGACCCCGGATCGTCTTCGCTGGGACCCCTGGTGAGTGTCAGCTGCCTTCTCTGTGTGGTTACGGGGGGGGGGTTATGGGATTCCTGTGGTGCAACTGTCACGCAATAATGCCCGACCTTTGGGAAAGCAGATGGCAGCAGAATAGTGACACACTAAACCCCAGAAGCAAGATCTCAAAATGTATGAATAGCGTTACTTTTGAAAGTGCCATCTACCGCAGTATGTCTAGACGGTATAAATTATCTGGACATTAAAAACTAGATATGCAGATACCTCCTCACCTCCTGCAACAGCCTCCTTCTACTCTTTCTTGGTTGACCTCTGTTCTATGAGAATCACTGCTGCCACCTACTGGAGATACCTAGTCAGTTATCTTGCACATGCGCAGTCGACTTGCTCGGACACATGTGATCTCTGCTGGACAAAAAAATCTTGATTACATGAACTCCGTCCACAACTGTCACTTCACCCTGTGCTTGACAGTCAGTGGCTCCAGTGAAAGCGACTCCTCTTTTAACCACTTCACCTGTGAAATGTATATATAAAAATTAAATTTAAAAAAGCTATAGATAAATAAATTAAATATTCCAATAATTAATGTGTCCTTTTATTTTTTTATAATTCCATAAAACGTATTATATTTGTCTTCTACTTATAATCTTTAAGTTCTATTTTGCGATAACGTCGTGATTTTCATTAATCATTATAAAATATTTCTCATAATACAAATGTGATTTCTTAAAAAAATCCAAACCATATTTCACAACTCCACGATGCCTGACTCACTCTGTCTCAGTTCCTTTATCAGCTTAGTTCAATTCAAGTTTAATTATGTAGCACATTTTCACTACATTGTGTCAAAGTGCTTTGCATTATTCCTCCCTGAAGTGTCATAAGTGGCGTAAGGAAGCTCATTCACAATGGGAGTCCATGAGAGAAGGTGGGAAATCAAGGTCAATGGAATATGGAAAGGGTAATTGGTATTGGATTACACGGGAATGAATGGTGTATTTAAGACTGAATATTCACAAGGGGTAACCCATGCTTTCAGCCCAAGGCTATATTGTCAGTCGGAGGTGGAGTTGGCTGGTGCCTGGGTAGGTCGTGCAACCTTGTATGGGGGAATCGAAATCATGCCCTCAGCCATTCCAGAGATCTGTTGATCTACCAGACAGGAGTGTAGTTTCAGAGTTCGTTTTGGATTTTCCCATCTGCGGTTGTTTAGGTGGACAGTTAAATGCAAGACCTCAAAGCCCTGGCACATGAAAACATTTTAAGAAGGAACAAGGAGACTCCTGGCAGACATTGTGACCTGAGACTGGTGTCCTTTGCAGGGTCAATCAGAGGTGGATTCCTAACATTTGGTGCCTGAGGATGCCTAAGCTTGTCAGGAACTCGATGAAGCCAGTTTAGTTCATAGATTTGGTTCATATCTAAGTCAGACCTGTATAACCACAGTGAAAATAGAGACTGACTAGTCTGTCGCTGGATACCTTTCTGTAGCATTTCTTGCAGACGTGACTCGTTTCCTGGAGTACTAAGCTCTTAAACGCATCCGGTTTACAAACCCACTGGAATCGACGGAACTGCAAATTAAAGTTGATTGATCTTCGGGTGGACTCTGATGCGGACAGGACCCATCACCCCAGTAAAGCATGTTTAGTAACAGACATGTCTGTGTCATATTTATGTTTGTGTCGTTGGGTGAGAGTGTAGCAATGCGTGTGTGTGCATGCATCCCAGTGAACACCTGACAGTTGCATCTCTGTGGACCAGGGTTATGCAAATGAGGAGTCTTATCAGAAGCATTCTGGGAACTGGTGAACCGATACCAACTGGGAGTTTCTGTGGAACACAGAATGGGCTGCTTCCTGGTGGAGTTGATGAGGAAGTGGGTGACAATGAGTGTCTGTCCGGGGAGGGGTTGGGGGTGCTCTATACTTTGTGCCCACTCATCATTTCACATTACCCTGCAGTATGCTGATGTCCAGTTCCCCCCACCGACTTTCACACCCCACTAAAAATTGAATACACGCACACACACACGCCCCCTCATTTTCTTGGCAGATATGCTGCCCCCCTCCAGTTTTTGCCAGGCACACTGACAAACACAGCAAAATACCTGCACTGCCTTGACCCAGCATTGCACAATAAGTGTGTCATTAGCACAGGTCTGAGTGAGGGATCAGTTTCAGTGTCCTCTGGAACAGGATGCCATCTTGCCCAATATGACTTTTGCTAAAGTCAGAGTCCAAAACTGGCCTGATTCAGAAAAAGCACACGCCGCACAGCTATGTGGGGAAAATGTCACTTTGGGTCCAAGGATCTGCTTCGGTAATATAAAGTTTTATGAACTCTCCTCCCCGCCGGGACCGTAGAGGCTGTCCCTCTTCCATCTCTCCTTGGTTGGTAAAGCCCAGTGCTGCCCCCTGATGGAAGCCATGCTCATCACATGCCAGACTTCCACCCCAGCCAAAGCCGTTCATGTTGTCAAGACACTTTCATTTTCTAACTTCCATTTTATTTCTCAGACAAAACTTTAATCTGATCAAAGTATGGCAGCTTATGATTTTACACATTGATGTGGTTTAAGTAGCTCCAATATTGGGCGAAATAAAAGCTAGATACTGGGGTGGTGGACAGTATGGGAAAATTATTTTTTTTTTCCAGGTAGGATCACAATCTTATAACGGTCTTTCTGTTTTTATTTCTGTCTTTCTGTCTCTTTCTTTCTTTCTTTGACATGTACCTGATCTGTAGAGAGTTGGACCCACATATAAGAACTTCTGTTTCAGCTTGACCTCAGGATAAAACATCAAATAAGTGGATTTTAAAAATCCCGATTTCTGTCGTGTCAGACCGAGGCTCCGATCTACCGCTGTCTTTGCATTCCTCACCTATACCTGCCTGTCTGTCGGCCTCTGCGCATCATTACAGCCGTCTGTGCGAACAGTAAGCGACCTTTGGATGGTTGTGGCGTGAGCTGGTGCAGCCTCTGGATCACCCTGGGCCGAGAGGGCACGACGCCATGAAGGTCACCGGAATGACCTGCGTCTGCTTTGTGCTTCTGGGTGACGGCGGAGGACTCTCACATGCACGTGGAGAAACCGGGAGATGAACAGGCTCAGTTCCCTGCAGTCTCACTGCTGCCTGTGTGTAATCGTCCCCTTTCAGGATCTAGGGCGAGCTGGGGGGTGTGTAGGGAGGTGGGGGGGCCAAAGGCGTGACTTCAGACTTTGCTGCTCTGGTGAGGTCTAGGTGTGCTGCTTGAGTGTGGTTTAACCCCTAATTTTTTTTTCTTACCCCCCGCAGTCAAACAAGGTACCTGTAGTGCAGCACCCCCACCACATGCACCCGCTGACCCCGCTTGTCACCTATGGTAACGAGCACTTCTCCCCCGGGACCCCCCCTGCACATCTATCTCCGGAGATCCTCGACCCAAAGACAGGTTAGTCGCAGCCGCACTCTTCTCCCCAGCCGTCTAGGTCCTTCCTCCTCCTGGACTTTGACTGAGACTTACCAGGTACCCTCATCACCTCCTACAGGCATCCCACGGACTCCACACCCCTCTGAGCTTTCGCCATATTACCCGCTCTCACCCGGGCATGTAGGACAGATTCACCACCCCCTTGGCTGGCTTGTGCCACAGTAAGTACCCTCTGCCGGCCGCCTGTGCCAGCAGGCTCGTCTTCCCTTGCTCACGGTTGATCCTGGCCTTTTGAACCAATAATTAAGTCTCGGTGCTGTCTGTGGTTGTGCCTTTACCTCCGGCTTTCTGGGTGGGGGAGTCGCTGTCCACATGCACCTGTCTCTGTGGGAATCGGCATGCTGCTGAAAACTCCAGCCTTGCGCGTGTTAGTAAATAAGTAATGTAATCGGACCGTTGAACCGGTTCTGGTGAGGCAGCTTGGCAGTGCAGTTATTGTCTGAGCACTGCTGTGTGCTCCAGGAAACTGCTATGGGTCTCTTAACGTCACATGGTGGTCGTCAGTCGGCCCTGGGTTGGTCTGCAGTACTGTAAACAGCACATGTCATTAACACATTGAGATATTACTGGCCGATCACAGCTTTGGCGCTGCTTGTCCTGATGATGGTCATGGTCAGATCAGTCCTCCTTTTTCATGAAGTCCCTGATCTACCTGAAAACACACCACCAGGAAAACCGTTTTGCACGCAGTGAGATTTTCTACATTTGCACGTTACTCACTTAACATTTACTAAAAGTACACTCGGTATTCTTTGCTAGCAAATAAATTTTCAGTATGTTCACCATTTGAGGGCCTTTATTAACAAGAAAATGTCATATATTTGATTCATCAAAGTAACCTCCTCTAGCTGTTATGAGGCATTTTTTCTACAAGGGACATTAAATCCTGCTCTGTTTTATGGGATGAAACAGTTAACTAGTGCATTTAAAGTTAAAGGACAGTCTAGAATTTGTCTATGCCATCACCACACAACCAGTTTATAGGATGTCAGACCTGCACTGTTACATACTCTTGTTGTTTTATTTGACTTATATTTTCATTTATAGTTCATTCAGATTTCCAGTACTTAACCCTCTGGGGTCTTGGGGTTTGTAATCTGACGTCAAAGTATAGACATTGCAAAATGCAGTTTGGAACACTTGCAGAAACATTATAAAAGCACATAGTAAGCAATGCTGG
>JAODLC010000123.1:25259293-25271881 GCA_026781145.1 Hippopotamyrus pictus | reverse complement strand
TGAGCACAAGCAAAGCTGGGCACAAATTTAGACTACAAGGGAATTTGAGTTTTAAAACATAAGAAAATCATACACTGTACTGAGGCCCTAAAGCACATTCTTTATGATAAGTTTGAAAGGACTCTTACCAGTAGCTGTTGCTAAGACTTTGAAAATATTGTCTAGTTTTATTTAAAAATCAATATTTGTAACCCTGTATATGAACCACTTGAATGACAGAAGCAGATTTTAATATCAGAATGCCAAGCAAAAAAATCATTTTGGGTCTCTGGGTCTTCTAAAGTAAATATTTAGTATTTCACGGAGGTCTCCTTCTGGACATACACTACCACTGAAAAGTTTTTGCACACACTGAGATTTTCTACATTTGCATGTTACTTAACATTTACCTAAAATACACTCAATATTCTTTGCTAATAAATTTACAGTATATTCACCATCTGAGGACCTTTATCAACAAGAAAATGTCATATTTTTGTTATAACAGCAGAGAAAATGAGGCATTCTTTCTACAGGGGACATTAAATCCTGCTCTGTTTTATGGGATTAAACAGTTAACTAGTGCATTTAAAGTTAAACGACATCCTAGAATGTGACTATGCCATCACCAGACAACCAGTTCATAGGATGTCAGACAAGCATTGTTGCATACTCTTTCCTTGCTATGAACATTTTACATGATTCATCACATCCGGTCACTGTCTCTTTCAGCTTTTGCCATCAGGCAAGGGATACAGAGCAAGGAAAATCAGGACAAACCGCCTAAAAAAAATCCGAAAAGCAATCTTGGCCTTAAACTCAAAATATAACTTAATTTTTATATTTCATAAGTGCAATTTGTATGTTTTTGTATATTCTTTTATTACTATTATGCCTCATATTTATGCATTATGCATTTTTTAATTTCGTTTTCAAGTGACAATGACAATAAAGATTTATCTTACCTTATAAAGGAAACTTGTTTTGACTTATATTTTCATTTACAGTTGTTCACAATTTCCAATGCTTAACAAAAATTTTAAAATAGGCCGTTTTCCATTTATTTTATAAAGTGGTAAAAAACAGTGGTGTGCAAGAACTCTTGACTGGTAGTTCACAAACGATATTCTGTATATTAGTCATGCTAGAAGGATATTATACAAGATACAACTCCACGTTTCAGGATGGACACAGTAGTTAGACCTTAAAAAAAAAAAAAAAAAAAGGCTTAATCACCCTTGACTGAGCGTCACATTTGAGTTCAGTCCCCAGTGAAGACCGCTTCCCAGCAGCAGGGAGACACGAAAACGCAGACAAACACTACACACCTGCCTCAAAGACCTCGTAGGTTTCCTCCGCGCTCAGGTCCTCGTACACGGCCACTTGGAAACCCAGTTTGTACAAGATTTTGTGGAGCCTTTTTGTGTCTCTTTTGGCTCCGCGCCTTTTGGCCAGTGGTACCCCGGGATAGAAGTCCGTTACGGAGACCAAAATCGCCCGGTTTCCTCTCGGTATCTCTTTAAGACAAGAAAACATCGTCGAGATAGAAATAAAATCGCCAGCGTCGAGGCGAATCGTCAGCATCCAGAACAAAACAAATCTCGGGAACTGGGTGAGAATTCACTCTGAGGCCATTTATATAATCAAATTATCTGAACACGTGTTCAGAACATTACGAAATACGTGACCATTTACCTGTGCACACCCTGTTATTTCAAAAGGCTCGGCTTCTTTTCCTTGGTGTACATATACGGTAAAGGCAATGCATATTTACCTTGATTTTTTTTACGTCACATTTGTTTTTAACGAAATTCTTTTTTCTGCCAGAGGTATTGCAGTGTTATAAAAATTTAATCTACCTATGATTTAAAAGGGAAATACACAGAAATTGTGTAGAAACGAAAATATAAATATCTAAATATAAAATAAGTTATTCTGAAACTTAAACTTAACTTGACAGAACAAATTACTTTTATTTTAAAGCGTTTGAACCCTACCCTGTACGTTAAATCGACTTACGTGTTCCTAATATTTTATTTCCTATAATTGTTTGGGATTTCTGGATCACGTGACTGTCCGACAATTCAATTGCTCAAAGGAAGCAGCTTTAACTGTCAGAATTACTGGACGTGGTTTAGTCTCGCGACGCGTTGAGACAGACCGATGTATCATCTGTCATCACCCGTCATGACAAGATCTGAGTCAACCGTAGATTTCAGTCGTGCATGTCTTGCCGATATGTGTCAACCGTGTTATACCGAAGGTATACGTGCGGGGTTGCTCGATTTATCTGGCTGGGGAGAGATTTTCAATTCGAGACAAGTCTGCACGCATTTACACATATGTAACGGTTTTATTAGCATGTGAACAGTCTGTATGGCAGGGCTGCATGGCCCTGCTCCTGGAGAGTTACCATCTTGCAGAGTTTAGGTGCAGCCCTAATTTCACACACCCGATGCAGATAATCGGGCCCTTCAGTAACGTCTCAGTATTAGAGTCAACTCTGCTTCAACAAAGCTGACTCCAATACTCTCATCCACGGTTGACTCACTGATCAGATCCTGTAGTGCAGGGTTCTTCAAATCTGGACCTCGATTCCAAATCCGGCCCGTGTTTTCAGTTCTCCCAAGTAGTTTGTTTAATAATGACTGATTCTGATTGGTCAGAGGCTTCACACCTGGCTCACAGGTAAAGGAAGGCTGGAAAAGCAGCAGGGCTCGGACCTCGAGGACCGTGATCACCCGAGTTATGCTGCGTTCCATTTTAACTGGTATAACTAGGAAATTCCGAGTTTCTAATCGGAAATTTCAACTGGAACACCGCCTGAAATCGGATTTCTTTTAACTTTACAGAACAATTATAAAACAACATTCATATACAGCCAGAGATATTACACGACACACAAAAGCAGCACATACAACAACATGATAATATTCACAAAGGACTATTTTTCAAACAATGTCATTATTACAATTGCTTTTCTGTTTTTAGAAATTTTATTTAGATTCGTTAGGTCTATTTGGAAAACAGAAGAGGGGTTTAGATTTATTATGTTTACATTGGTGAATAATGAATATAGAACTTAGCTAAAATGAAAATTATAAGTTAACCACAAAAACCAACTCTGCATTTTCCTCATTACTGTCAAAAATTCCAAATAAGACATACTTGCAAAAAAACTAAAAGTTATCTTATATATTACTTTGTATTATATCAAGCATGTCAAAGTTTTTCAGTAAAAGTGCGTGCAAGACTAAAATAAATTTACACGTGATTCACAGTCCTTCTCACAAAAGCAGTCTAGCTGTGTCAAGATCTTTAATCCTTTTAGAAAGAAACTGCTTAGATGGGTAAATCTTATGTATTAGTTTAAATGTAACTTCCTTCACCTTATTTCTTAGCATTTTTGTTTTATTATTTATTTATTGATGGCAGAGACCACACATTCTTCAAGGGTATGTTCTCCACAACGCCATCCCAGTATGGAACAATATTTGGAACAGAGGTGAGGTCTTATGTAAAATGTGCCCTAACTTTGTCATTATTGTTTTAACTGAGACAAGTAGAAAAGCACATTTTACCTACGTAGATTGAAATGGCTCTAAGTTTAGGACCACATTATCACTCCGTCGGGTATGGCATCAAAGACAATGCTGAACTCTTTTGGGCTTACTGGAATAGCGAAGGAAGTAAGAAATTTAAAGTAGCAATAAAGCTGACCGGCGCACTTTATTAATATAAGTTAAATATCATTAAATCGGTTGTACACACAGTACTGGCCACCCGCTCTCTGTGGTCGTGTGCTACAGTGTTTAGTGTTTTTAGGCACAACATACCGCGTAATGTGTTATCAACTGTTATTGCTAACAATTAACCTGGACTGTTTCAGAATGCAGAATTTCTTGCTTAGCCGGATAACTTGTCGGATTTAAGGTAGTCTGGACTAAATGTAAGTGAACGATAATAAAGGTCATTTAAACTGGAGTACTTTAAATCCGACTTTTAAACTTAAAAGTTTTATCCAGCTAAGCAAAACATTTTTTTGCTTTTTGAAACAGGTCTCCGGTATTGCTGAACAGCTTTCCAACCTGCTAGAAAGCAGTTACTCGGGTATGACGTCATCCCGGCTCCGACTTCCGGGGTTTCCTTGCCCAATCACATAATTGCTACTTCCGCTTCCGGGTCGCGCCCCCCTCTAATCCTACCGGCTTCGTAAGCGTTTACTTTGTAGTTTATTGCCTGTTATTAGTCGGTCCACGTTTGTGACCGGATAGTGCAGTTATGGATGTGGGTAGCACAAGACGTGAAGCATTTTGATATGTTTCCAAAATACCGAAAGCCCGTCTATTAAGAGGCGACGCACCCGGTCGGCGTTCATCTCGGGGTGCCGTTTCGGTCTTGCCGGTGCACCTAAAATTGCCTCGCCGGCTTCCCCGCGTTTACCGGGTCACGACGAAGGCCGACCAAACCTATCCGGACTTATCAGGTACGGGGTTACTGTGGTGGTCAAAAAGCCGAAGCGGGGGGCGATTCGCTGGGCCGAAGCACCAGGCCGCTTTCAAGTTACTTTCGACTTTGCTTTAGTCACTTTCTGGAAACAGATCGTCCTGTCCAGGTTGGAATTTTTAAAAAGTGTGGATAGAAATGGCTTTCAAGAAGAAAAGGGGTATTCCGGACAGGTAAGCACCGTAGACAAGCAAGTAAATCAGATTCAACCGTATTTGTAATGCGTTAGGAGGACAAGCTGTTTGAAGTCATCCGTTTTGAGCCCTTATCCAAGCTCTAAAAATCAACATATCTCAATCGCATGAGAGGGTCAGTCCTCCTTTTCGTCTTATTTACTATCTGTAGTTTTCAAATGGTTGAATCTGGAGCGTGTGTGTCTGTTTTTAATTGTAGGTGGACTGACTACCAGGCACTGGGGAAACGGATCCCTGGGACACGATTCATCGCCTTTAAGGTTCCCCTGCAGCAGGTGATTTGGCAAGAAAGAGAGAAATAAATACAAACCAAGCAAATGCGTTTCTGATAATTCATTTTTAATCTTATGAATAGTCCACAAAAACTGTACTTTAGACTGTTATGGTGGAAGAACAATTTACAGACGAGTAAGATTACCAGGTATTTTCAGTGAACTTTTTTTGTTTTATGTTCAGAGTCTCATAGCTCTTCTACTTTGAATAATATGGGGGTCGTGTTCTCATGGGGCCTGTGTGGGTGTAGGTTTTAGGGAAAATTTTTAGGTCAGCTGTTCAAACCCAGGTGTGAGGACTTTACAGCAATTAGTCCTCTAATCAGTAACAGCATTTTTTATAAACTTGTACAGTTTTGGGGTGCTTATCTCATGAAGGGGATCGAGTTACAGCTCAGTCTCTTCCATGTACAAGCACTACACATGCATGTGCATTTCATATAAAAAATTGCTTGGTTACTCTTTAAATATCCAAAAGAAGTAAAAATGTGCAACTTGTGGGATGAACCTTGACCTTGGAAAAAAAACTTAGGGGTGCTACTTTAGCGCGTGCTCTACCAGCTCAGTCAATATCACTTCAACCTCTCCTTCGGCATTATTAATGTCTACCTTATTTATTAGAAAGTTAATTGTCAAGAGTCAAGTGATTGAAAGTAGCAAGATAAAATGCATGCCATTGGAATGTATTTATGCGCCATCTAGTGGTAGAACGCGAAAGTCAGAAGAGCACAAGCTGAATGAGTACCGACTTCAGCAAAAGTTTAATTGGTTTTTTGAGCTTTTCAACTAGCAGTATCTCAAAGGAAGCACTTAAAAATCTAAGTTGCAGGGCTCTTGGCTGTGGTCACGTGTGTATTATTCAGGCACCATTTTACACCTAAAACCAGAAAGGACGTGTTTCAGTAATATGCGCAGAATTATGATTAAACAGAATTCACCATTTCCTGCGACTGTCTCAGAGTTAAACTGCTATACTATAATATAGAGCTAGTACCAGACTCTGTTCATTCACCAAAATTATCAGGCATGGGAATGGTTTAACCTGTATTTGTCCAGTTTTGTTGGTTTTCCCATTCAACATCTTGTAAAAAATAACTGACTTATTAGTTTTGCATTGACTAAGTTTAGTATGTTGCACCAGTAATACATTGACAGTCTACATTTGGCCATGTATAAATGTGACCACCGGTCCCAATATCATATACATATGAATCGCAAATAAAATATGATGGGGGCCATAATTATACAACCCATGTGAGAATATACATATTATTGTAATTTATTTTTATATGGATGAAGACTAGGCTTGGGTGATAATGTAACTGCAAATTAACAGAATACGGTTGCTTTTGAATATTCAGTCAAAGTACTGCGGTATAATATATGGACAGTATGACATTACATATCACCCAAGCCTAGTGGAGAGGATTTTTTTTTCCCCCCCACAGGATTCTCCAGTATGCCAGGTATGATACCGGTTAGGTGGCATAGTGCTAAACACTGTTGCCTTCTACCTCTGGGACTCATGTTCAAATCTGACCTGTGGCTCCATGCATGTGGAGTTTGTATCTCCTCCCCTGTGGTGTATGTAAGGGCTGTACCCGGTTAAGTACCAAAACGTCAGTGCCTGGTGGTGTGGTAGAGTGCTGTAGCAGCCAGTGAGCCTCAATTCTTCCCTGGAATTCAATGAGAAAACAGAAAGACAAAGATATTTGTTGATAACGACAGATGATAGTTGGCTTTGGAAAGGTGACGTGAGTCCTGGGTGCTAATTTATAGTTGACCCCTAATAACTACAGCTGCTGATGTACACTATATGTGTGTTTAATTGCTTGCATTAATCTAGCATGTTGATTCTTCTTGCTAGTCCCTAATAAGACTCCTGCCCGCCTCTGAGGCCTTTGGGCCTTCAGAACTGCTGCGTCTGCTGGAAGAAGACAACCAGGAACTGGGCCTCATCATTGACCTTACATTCACCACACGATACTACAAGTCTCAGGTACTAGCAGCATGATTTAGAGAATAAGATGTGTACATAATTACTCTCCCTTGTACAGAACCTACACAGAATTAATCCCGTGTTACACAGCAGGGTCATTTTGGTTAGGGTTGTGGTGAGCTGAAGCTTGACCTGGGAAGCAGAGGACGTAATGTGTGATACACCTTGGATTTCAGACAGTTCATTGCCACTTCATTAGAGGCAGTTTAGTCACCATGGAGGAATATGAAGTCCTGGACTAATTTGGGGGGGGGAAGGGAACTCCACCCACTGGATTTAAACCTAATAACCTTAAGCTGTGAATTGTATATTTCCAGTTATTTTCACCTAGTGAGGTCAGATTTCTTGCTTGCTTTAGAGTCTGTTATTTCCTATAAACATTTAAATGTTTTACTTTCATAAATTACTGTGGCACTCGGTGTCATTTGAAGTCCAGTTTAGTTTTACTATTCACTTATTCAGTGTTTTCTTTATCAGTTTGTGTTTTTGTAGTTTGCATAATTTAGTTTTATTTATTAGGATTTGTCTTATTGGGAAGTTGTAGAGCCATGTCTGATTTTGAGAATGCTACATTGATATTATGTGCTAATGTCCCAAAATGGACATGTCCTCTGTATTATTGGTCATCAAGCGGCAATATACTGGATTATGTGTCTTCAAATGATTTCCATCACCACAACTGGAAAATATTTGTTTTGGAAGCAGTATGTCTAGGTTTCATTTAGTTTTATTTTTTCTTGTTTCACTTTCTGAAAATGTTTTCTTAGTTTTTCATTAACCCTGGTACCTGTCTTGTGTACCATGAAGGACCTCCCCCCAAGTGTGCAATACCTGAAGATCTACACCGCCGGACATGAGGTACCAAGTGACTCGGTCATCCTGAGCTTCAAACGAGCAGTGCAAAACTTTCTTCGGGAGAATGAACGCAATGGTAGGCAGGCACCTTTAGCTGGTGTGATTTTCATGGAACTTGCATGCTTTTGGTAATTCCGGTGCGTTGGTGTTAACAACTTTACCTTTTGTACCCCTCATCCTCCAGAGAAGTTGGTCGGAGTTCACTGTACCCATGGACTGAACCGAACGGGTTACCTGGTCTGCAGGTATCTACACTTTTCTCAGCTCCAGTTACATCTGTCTAAACCAGGGGTCTCCAACTCGGGTCCTGGAGAGCTACTCTCCAGTAGGTTTTCTATCCTACTTGGCTTCTGATGAGCCACACCTGTTCTCAGGTAAATACCAGGAACAGGTGTGGCCCATCAGAAGCCTGGTAGGATAGAAAACCTACTGGATAGTAGCTCTCCAGGACCCGAGTTGGAGACCCCTGGTCTAAACTGAACCTTGATTTATTTCCACTTATTTCTGGTCTCTCTATAACACTTAAGGCACTATTTTGTTGTTAAATCAAATTCACAAAATACAAAATTATTTATTATTAAAGTTCTCCCCAAACGAGCCTGATGGGCCAAATGGCCTCCTCTCGTTTGTAAATTTCTTATGTTCTTATGTTCTAAAAACATTATCGTCATTTTTTTGAAACCTGAAATGAAGACCCTGCATTAGATAAATTAGTTATTAAAGAACCTGTTGGATCATTTTTGGAGTTGTTTAAAATCAGGTTTTCTTACTTGTTACCAGACATCGTCCTATAATCTAGTCTGAGAGTCTGTTTAGTGAGTTTATGGTCAGAAGGTATGTTTAGAGTAGAGATGCATTTGTCCTGTTATCTTAAGTGAAACGGTACTTCAGTAGCAGTGGGCACTGACTGCTGTCATTGCCGTACATATGGGGTGGGGGGGGGGGGCGGTTCTGTAACATCGCGATTCTTCAAGGTAGTGAGTTATATACCCGCCATGTGAATTGAAATTCAGTCTTTAAATATCAGTTTAAATATAGGTTATTGTAGTTGTTGGTTACATAATTACTTCTAATATTTGCCCAGTTGTACATGGCATGGTATTTGCACACTCATTTGCACAGTAAAAATAAATATGTACAGGTTCCATCTAAAACACCGGAGCCGTCTTGTGTTCGAGGACTAGAATCTAAATGTCAATATACCGCACCGCATGTGTGCGTTCCCCATGGCGAACTTTTTCGTTTGTTCTGACCCCGTCCACTGTCCACGACTGGCACGAAACACAATTTGACACTGTGGGGTTAGTCAGCATACTTTGTAACACAGCACATATCTCTAAATTGTGTAAATTAATATGGGCATTAATGTATTCGTTAATCGTGAATGTCATAACCATGGAATGGGTTTCGTCAGTGTGTAACTGCGAGTGAAGTGTAAATTGTTGGCTTCCCGTCTGCGCCACTGCCTGTTAAGAGAGCTGTCATCTTTTATTAAAATGACCACTCGCCACAATACGTATTTTAGCAGTCCTTATCTGGGTTGTCTAATATTTGTGCCAACATAGTAAAATGAATTCCAAAGACTGCATCATAACAATCAAAATGAACTAAATCCTGTGTTCTCTATTACCAAATATGGTTTTGCTCATTAAATGTTTTGTTCGAGAGGATAATGTTGATTTTGGTTTTTCAGTGGTTTGTATGGTATCTAAGGAGTTTTAAAAAATTTGGTCTAGTACATTCCCTGTTTGACTGTGATCAAAAATACTGTAGGTACCTCATTGACGTTGATGGGATGGACCCTGGCAAAGCTATAGAATGTAAGTGTTTAGCTTTTTAAGATTACAAACAGCGTTCCTGGACTCCACTCTGCTTCTTGACTGAGAGTCGCCTTGTTTCGTGTTTGCTCCAGTGTTCAATAGGTCCAGGGGCCACTCTATAGAGAGGGAGAATTACCTCCAGGATCTGCATTGTGGACCGAAAAGAAGGTCAGTGCGGCCGTCCAGGCAGAATTATATCATCCTGTCCAGCAGCTTAGTGGCGCCACCTGGTTGTGTGAGATGAGACTGCTGTCGAGTAAATGTCTTATGGGGATGGCAGCCTATGTGATGCTTAAAAGTATGGCCCTGAATCTTAAGGTTGTCACATGTCTTGCAGTTGGGGTGTGGTAAATTTGGTTATGCCTCTTAGTGCTGCTCATTTTTATTAAATGAATGGATCTTCCTTTGCCTTGGTACAGCTGTGTTCAGGAACTTGGAGCACTGTGTAATATACGCACAAAGAGGGGTTACATGGGAATCCACTTTCCTTCCCCTTCAATAGTAACCAGGGTATGGAAGACCCGGAGCAGGAGCCTGTCCAGGGCAAAGCCAACCTTAGGAGAGCACATTCACCCCAGACCCGGCTCCCAAGGAACAACGGGGGAGCGGCATTTCTCAGGGATCCCCGCCATGACTGCTACATGTACGGCCTCTTCTCCACCATAATTTGCAATCTGTACCGTAATGTTCCATGTCTCCTCAGCTGTGGTCCTGTGTGATGTCCTGTGGCCTTGCATTGCACATTTTTGAATATACAGTAGTATTGCCTTGGGACCTGACCCCTTGTCCCTCTCTATTTTATTTTAATCATCATTTTTCCCTCTTTGCTAACTAGCCCCCCCCACCAGACTCCTAGGCTGTGGGCCCCCAGCAGTCCCCTTTTGCCACCGCCCGTTCTACCACCAGCTCCACTATTCCCGATGCCAACTACAGAACTCTTCCGCTATGAGCCGCATTGGAGGGGAGGGCCCCCATTCCACCCATATAGCCCATTTCCGTGCCCAGTGCTGCCCCGCTATTCATGGTCGGGACCTGGCGGACCTTTTCCACATGTTCCATTGGATGAGCCGCAGAGACATCGTACAACTGGCCGTGCGAAGCATCGGCAGAGGAAACGGCATTGATGGGGAGACTGTGGTACCGCCCAAGGAACCGCGGACAGATCCTTTAGCGCCGTGCCTCTTCTCAATGAGTAGCTTGATCGTGGAGCTTCGCTCAAAAGGTCTGGAGATTGTCCCTGAAGACCAGAGTGGAGTGGTTCTTTGAAAGGGTGTCCAACTTCCTTCGGTCGATTTTTAGACCATTAATTGTAGTATTTCATTTTACTGTATGTAAAGCTGGTTATCAAATGGATTTGGATTATTTGCAGTGCCAAGTGTTTGGAGAATACCTGCTTTTTACAAAAATGTTGGAATTAGGATTTTTGGTCTTAAAGGAATGTTTGCAAAGTGCTTAATTTTTAATTGTAAATGATCATATATGATTCTTTTTAATGGACTTGGGCTGTTTCTCTGGAACATGTCAAAAATAGGTTAATATGTGAATGCTGGGCAGGTCTTTGGACACATCTCTATAGTTATCCAGTGTGACGCATCTCTTCAGTTATCCAGTGTGTGCAGGTATAAGTAAGGTTTTACTTTTTACATGGTTGACTACTCTGAACAAGTAAGGCTTCTGCTCTTTCGTTAAGTGTAGTCTGTGACTATGGGATACTAACAAATAAAACCCACTCTTCAGTAATGTGATCTGAATTGCCTTTGATTTTATGCCATGCCCAGAGGATAACGTGTGGGATGCTTAGGCAGGTGTCAAGAGAACAGCCAGCACTCTAGCACAGTATCCAAAGGAGTAGCTTACTGGCTTGTTCTTATGATACCTGTGAGTTCACACATAATTATATGTGGTTATATGAATTGGAAAAGCAGGCTGCTGTACTCTCACAGTAAAAATACAGTCCTGACAGCACTACAACCAGTCCTTAAGTTCACACTTATCAAGAGCTAGCTCAAAGTTAAGTTGAAACAGATTAGAATTAGTTAAAATTCACTGTCCCAAAAACGATCCTGTTCATATTTTCAGATTATTATATATTTTTTTGATGAGCTGCTCTGATCTATTCTTATTCAGTAGAACCTCCTACACATGCATTCCCAGCCCCCAGTCACTGCCACTTCCCAAAGTAAATGGATACTATACAATCACAGAGATTTTGAGTGCTTAGTTTGTAAACTCTGAGGTGTGGGACTTGCGAAGAGTAGCGAGACCTACTGCAGCCTGCGCATGAGGAGCGAGAGCTGGCTGATTTTGGCTCATACACAAATTGGTCTAACCCAGTGGTTCCCAACCTTTTTTGGCCTGTGACCTCATTTTGACATCACAACTTTCTGGTGACCCCATAGACATTTTTTTCTAGAATTAGTTTTTGATCATGTTATACCGTGTTGCAAATACGGAGTAGCTAGTTTAGTGCACAAAGTCACATTTTATTTTCCCTGATCACATGTACAGTTAGGCGAGCTTGTCTTTACAAGGTTGAAGGTGATCGCGGACATTTTATTTGAACTCATATTTATTGATATTTATCAACGTGAAAGAATACAGTTTAAGATTGTATGTGGTGTTTTAATCATAACTTTTAAAATAATTGATATAATATTTATCAGTATTTTTTCATCAATTACAGTGGTACCTCAGTTCTCGAACTTAATCCGTTCCGGACTCAGGATCGAATCCTAAAAAGTTCGAGTTCTGATAGAATTTTTCCCATAAGAAATAATGGAAAACCAATTAATTAATTATACCTAAATGTGTTTTTTTTTAAGCATTTAAAAACAAAATGAACAGGATAAAACGAGAGCATTTTTTTTCTTAATGGCTTCCAAAACTATAAAGATCTTATCCCAACATTACCCCTGTCCTGCCCCGATTGTCTGCTCCTTCCGTGTGCCACGCCCCCTCGTTAA
>JAODLC010000123.1:25249097-25259193 GCA_026781145.1 Hippopotamyrus pictus | reverse complement strand
ACTGGTTTTCAGTTAATTTACCTGGTAAAATAAAGTTTAAATAAATGACATAAATGCTCTAATATACACGTAAGTTAGTGGTTTATTTATTGTTAGTTACTGTAATGTTGCGGTGCTGTATTTGGTTAATCGTCCAGTCTGTGTAAGTTCAAGTAAGAATTGCATTGTAGTATGACTCATTTCCTGGCGCGTACAGTTTATATTAGGTCAGCGTTCACGGTTTGACTAATGATATTAAGATCGAGTTCTAGGTCAAACTGTTTTTTTCGACTTTCAAAAAATTCGCGTTCTAGTGAGTTCGAGAACCGAGGTACCACTGTACTAGAAATTTCAGGGGACCCCATTTGAATTCCAGGCGAACCCACGTGAGGTCGCGAACCCAAGGTTGAAAAACATTGGTCTAACCTCTAGACCTGTCAAAAAATGAGGAACTGTGGATCCCCGTCATAAACATACACACGTTTTATTTAAGTCGTGGCCACGTTTTATTAATTCGAATACTCCTATATTAAAACTTGGGACGTTTTTCTACATAACCTATTTCCTAATGCATCACTTTCATATAGGCTAATTGAAATCTGCATCTGCTGGTATAGAGAAAGACCGTTTCATTTTAAAGTTGGAATAGCGTGGCAGCCGTTCCGTATTTCACCGGATCGTCCAGTATTAAAAAATAAAATGCCGTGTCTTGTTTTGAATAAATGCAGGACGAGATTTGCCACCCCCCACAATTATATTCTGCCCCCTGGTCGGCATATTTTATTTTGAGGGATGTTTAGTATTTCTTCAGAATGTAAGTGGCAACCCTAGGTTGAAATGACCTATACGAACACATTCTTACATTCTTAAAATTCTTATAAATCGTTTATTATTGAGAAATACTGATCCCCGCACTTAGGCTATGTAGAATATCGGGCGCTTTATTTACCGAATCAGTTTGATTGGATTGATGTTGCACCCCTTCAAGTGACAGGGGTCTAGTACGTGGTATTTCATTCTCTAAGGCTACGGAAGTTACCATTAACCAAATAACACCAATTTAATGTTTACTGAAGATTTAACAAGCATGAGTAAAACACATTTGCTGTTGGGACTACTGTGTCACTATAATCACCAGAAACCCTCGGATATAATAAAGGCACTTCGGATCACGCGCTGATTTCATGTTATGCGTAGTTCCTAATATTATGATTATAAAATAATTTATAATGCGTTGCTACAGAGTTCAAGTCTAATTTGATGTTGCCTTGGCGTATAGTGTTTGTTACTGGTTATTATAACTGCAGGCATTCATTACAAAAACCCAAACAATGAATAGCCTACTAAAGAAAGGTCTTGGGAATAACCCTAATATCCAGATAAGGAGACTAATATTTTCCTTTAGTTTAAGAGAATAATATAAAAAGTAACATTGCGCGGCTTCTTATTTCACAATGACCATTGACCTTTAAACCCCCGGCTGGTTACGTAAACGTGTCATATCGGAGGACGAGCCGAAAACCCGTGATGGTGCCTCAGCAGGGCGAAAGCTGCGGGGACCATCATCATCATCGGCGGCCCCTGCAGAGCATCACAGCGCATCTCCGGCTTGGTCTGCAGGCACGTCTGGTGGAGCAGAGTCGATTCGCGTCTTTCTAGCCGGTCGGATCTGTTGTGACGGCAGCCGACATCCAGCGTTAAGATTGGAGAGGAGGTTTGACGTGCCTGCTATTATAGTGATAGAAATACTACTAGCTTACTAATACCTGGCAGCTAGATAACAACAAATGGGGTGATATAGGTATGTAGTATTTCGCAGTATCCGAGCTGTTCCGTTACGGAATTTTATAATGTGAAATGACTTAATTATCACGTATATATACGTCGCGTCTTGATACTAAGTTAAGCGATGAATTACTAAATTGCTGTGTTTGCGATTAATTCCCTGCTTCCCGTAATTTCATCTGTAATTTATTTAAATTCAAATTGAAAAAAACAAACAAAACACACACACGGCTCAATTTAAGTTATAACCAATATCCCCATTTAAGAAGATGTCACATTTGTAATAGGTTGTGAACAAGTACGTCTGAGTATGTGTAAAAGTAATTCGAGATAGGCCTATAATTTACATTTTCCGTCATGTTTTCTCTTATTTAGTGTGTTCACGGTTCCTTTGGTCCGCGGTCTTAAGGGTGAGGAAAGCGCCAAGCCCCCGCGGATCTCTCCTTCATCCGCACCGGCTGATGTCTCAGGGGCGTCCGGCGAATGCGGGGCTGCCGCTGTCCGTTCATGGAGCGGCCATGCGGGATCCAGCCCTGCTCAGCGCCCAGGCGAGTGTACAAGCTGTTCGTTCGGCCGGTAACCTGACACTCACTGCCCGTCTCTTCTTTCAGGGACCGCATAGCCATGTCCAAAATTACACCTGTCACATCAGGCGATTAAAACATCACTAAAATCATGAGTTGTGTAGTAGCGACATACTACTTTTCCAACCTTAATAACTATATATTTTCAAATAACTAATAATTGCATGTATTTTATGTACTTTTTAAAATCTGATATACTTGAAATGAATTGTGTGCTTCCATATAATATTTTGGTGACTCGTATAACAGCCAGGAGGCAGTCAGTTCTTTGCACATGGGGCTTTTAACCTTTACCTTGGTTTTCATTGTTGTGTCATAGCTTCGATATGTATCTGTTGAGTAAGAGCGGTGCAAGATGGGTGTGTGTCATCTGCCTGCCAAGGAGTAACATTAACATGAAGTAATAGTGGGTCATGTCTCCCACCCTGTGGAATGCCCCCTTGTCTTCTGTTGGCACTGACCAGTCTGTAACTTAAAATAATGCATTCACACCCCAAGCCTTTGTTCAAGAAAATTTATCAGTGGGGTGTCTATGTAAACCTTGTTTTAATTTATCTCTGTGCTCATGTGTTTTGATTGTGTCATGCTTGAACTGTTTGCTGTAATAGTCAAACATTTACTTTTAATTGAAGTTTTACAGGTTTGTGTTTTTGTGTGTGTGTGTGTGTGTGTGGATCCACATAAGCTTTGTGCATTACCCTGATGAGGACGGACTTTACTTTTGAAAGCAAAAAGGAATAACACACAACTTTTAAAAGAATTCATTGAACTCTTGGTCTCGTGATGGCAGCATCATCACCATGTGTCAGCAGATCGCTCTGATGCAACAGTCAGATCGCTGCGGGTGAATTCAGACATTGATTTATTTTGTGGGGCGTCTTAGCCAAATGTCTGCTGTTTGTTGCCTCATGAGGACTAAGTACTGCTGCATTATTTTAAATATTTAGGTTGCCAGCACTGAAATGTTGGTTATGCATTGCCAGCTGATGGAAGTGTTCTATAAAGGGGTGGAGTCAGGTTGTATCACGCCCTCTCTCATCGGTCTGCAGAGCTGTGGGGCTTGCTAACCTTCAGGCAGTTTTTGCTGAGGTGTTCTGCAGCGCTCAATAAATGACTCGGTCTGGCCTTTCAAGCAACACGCCTCCACTTCTCCGATGTCAGTTTAAACTCTGTTACTCCAGATATACATGCAGTGCAGCAGCAGAATACGCTGATCTGCTACGATTGTTGTTATGAAAGTTATTTTCTCTGATGGCTCACCGTTCCTTCTGTAGTAGAGCGTGAGTTTTTCTATCTGCAGGCGCGCAGTGGGAACATGATCAGCCCGGACTCCTACATGAGTCCTTTTCTGTTAAATGTCTTGTGAATATTTCAGGATTTGGTCGCTTGCATTTCAGATGGGTTCATTCAGGATCAGGTTCACCCTGCCAAAGGGAGTCCTACTGTGTGGCTCCTAATTGCATCATGTGTGTCCCTGTAATTATTGAAGTGTTCCCGTCCGAGGAACACCTTCTGCCTAAACAAGAAACCCTGGGATAGCATTCAGCTGGACAACCAATCATTCTTGTCCTGGTGAAAGCCATCTGATTGGTGCATATTTCTGGTGCATTTGCAAGCGCCATAGTCGGCTGAAAATAAAATTTTACTTCTGTACGTATAACTGAGAGTGCATAACCTTCCTGTTTCTCCTAACTGCAGGCAGATGGCGCTGTGTGTGAGGCAGCATGGTCACTGTCAGACGCCTTTGAGTTGGTGGACATGGGTGATGTCTTGCCTCCCTATGAGCCGGTGCAGCCTCACTGGTTCTACTGTCAGCAGGAGGAGGACAAGGACATCTGGCTGCCGTTCAGCAAGGTGGACTCGCGGAATCTGGAGCAGGCCTTACAGTGTGGTGTGTAGCTTTTTGAAGAACCACAGCATAATATATTGACCTAATCAAAATTTAAGCCAACATAGAAACACTGACTTTGAGTGCCTTTTCAAGCAACTATAAACCAAAATAAGCTTGTGACTTACTGCAACGTTTCCATTGCTTCTGTCCAATACGGAATGCTACGCTAACATAAGGGTAGACCGAGAGAAGATGCGTGTCGGTATAACAGGGATTCACATCTTCGGTAGAGAAGCTGACTGTGCTGTGTGGTCACACCTCACGTGGTCCATTGCTGTTTTTCTGACTTTGAACCGCAGATGATCATACTGCAGGCTTTTACTGGGATGGGGTGAGTGGGAGGTGCTGCTGGGGCAGGGATTTCAGAGTTCAGTTCAGGGAGGGGTACAGTTCCTCTCCCGCTGTTCTTATTGACTAGTCAGTTAGTCGATTGTCAGTTTAGTGTTTCTGATAATAAGTTTAGTGTTTAACATAAGTATCTGGGGTAGATGCAGTGACCTCTCTGAAGGGCCATGCAACTGCTTGTTTGGGTTGGAGGTCGGATTCCTGCCCCTGACTCTGTGTATGTCTGCATGCCCTCCCTGAGTTTGTCCTGCAGGTACTCTGGTTTTTCCATATGTGGTGAATTGGTGGTTCTAAATCGCCCATCCTGTTCCCTGTGATGTACTGGTATCCTATCCATGGTGTCCCCCTCCCCTGTGCTTCCTGGGATATGTCCTAAGCTCACCATTACCTCATAACAGTGGTTCACAAGATTTATATCTTATACTGCATAATATCTCAGGAAATATTAGGCTCTCCTCTTATTACCATTGTGACCAATGTCATAAAAGGAGATACATTTGTGTACCACTAGAGGGAGCTCATGCACCACATGACCATTGTCATATACTGAATAAGTGGTTGATGGATGGATGGATGGATGGATGGATGGATGGATGAGTGTTTTGGGGAAAACTGGTGTGAATACCACAGATGGATAACTATTAAATGGACCTACTGGGCCAGGAGAAATAATTAAATTGAAACTCAGCACAGACTCTGCTTTCTGAGTTTTTAAACCTCACGTTGAATAGGCGCATGGTGTGTGGCCTGTTATTATACAGACAAAGTTCATATGCGATTCTTCCCTTGTCAGGTGATAAGCAGGAAGAGGGCGTGCCGGTGGCCACAGACGGGGGCCGCTGCGACGTGGATCTTGGGGGGAGGAGGCGCCACACCGTGTTCTGGGAGGAGACGCCCTCTGAAGTGCGCCGTTGTACCTGGTTCTACCGCGGGGCCAAGGACGGCCGCTTCCTGCCCTACCCCGAGGATGTCGGCGAGAGCCTGGAGGCGAGAGCTTCCCTCCTTACCGCCGCTCAGCCGACACTCACTTACTTTCCTACGAGCGTCACCGGTCACGCAGGCTGTAAATATAGGCTGCTTTCCATAAGTAGGCTGATTGACGTAGAATTCAGGAAAAAATACTATGAGACTCATAAAGTGGACACTTGCTCCCTCAGGAGGCCTTCATGATCGCATACACACTGGGCGAGTGGAAGAGAACGCTGAAGTTACCCACCGAAGAAGTGGTCGTCTTCCACAGCCCGCAGGTAGCTGCAGGATCACTGTCTACCATCATCCTTTTCAGCCGACCATACCGGTGTTGATTGTGTTACGCTTAGTGAAAGGTTATGGTGTAAAATGCTTGGATAGATATTTCTCAAAAGCCAGGGTTTAGAAGTGCTATTGCCAAGGGTTAATTGAGTATTTGAAATTAATTCTTTGTTCAAACCCTCATTCTCTCCTCACTCATTTCCTACATTTGGTTGGTGATTCGTCCATAGAAACATCTGGCTTTAGTGTACCTTAGTGTACCTTCCCACAGCACGCCTGGGTCCAGTGTGAGGCTGATGCGTCTTCCTCTCTCGATCAGCTAATAACGCAGCACCGACCCGTGGCTGGTCATGCTGGGGACTGGCCCCCTCCCCTGCCGGAGCACACAGCAAAGTCCTGCGCCATCAAGAGGGGGGTGGACAGCATTGCAGTTGACATCCCAGAAGGTAAAAACCGAGTTTGCATGGGTTGTGTAGGTTGGGGTCACTGGAGGCCAGTATTTTTCATATTTGGTGCCTCCCTCCATCTTGGCAGGCCTGGAGCCTAGAGCCCAGCCCCAGCAGCACAGGGCACAAGGCTAAGTTACAGCCTGGATGAGATTCCCAAACAAACCCACACAATCATGCACTGCAGGCAGCTTAGAGGTGCCATTTAACCTGTGTATCTTTGGACTGAGGAAGGAAACTAGAAATTAGCCAGAGGAAACCCGTGCAGGACATTTAGAACGTGCAAATTCGGCGGATGGAGCAAAACGTGGGAGGTGGGATTCAAACCCCCTCCCTGCAGGTGTTAGGGAGCATTGCAATATGTGTGACCTTCTGCCACTCCAACTAATATTTAGTATTTGATTCAGGAGAGTCCATGATGGTGGACCATCTGGTGTTCATGGTGCACGGCATCGGTCCAGCCTGTGACTTGCGCTTCCGCAGCCTTGTGCAGTGTGGTGAGTGATCCCGACCTTTCACTGCTGACCTTCAGAACTTAACTTTACGGATGCAGTGAGAGCCCTGTTGTAACACTTTGTATAAAAGCACCTAGCCTGAATT
The DNA here is from genome assembly GCA_026781145.1 of Hippopotamyrus pictus. Lineage (NCBI taxonomy): Eukaryota > Metazoa > Chordata > Actinopteri > Osteoglossiformes > Mormyridae > Hippopotamyrus > Hippopotamyrus pictus. Next base: position 25,252,312 of record JAODLC010000123.1, on the reverse strand, counting down.
GCTGCAGATATTAGGTCTGACGTATTCGGCACACCGGAATTTTCTGGAGGTTTGTTTGGGGTCGGATGACTGAGCCTCTGCCTCCCCGCAGTGAATGATTTCCGGGGAACCTCCCTTCGGCTGCTGGGCAGCCACTTCAGGCAGTCGGTGTCCAGGGGGACTGTGGGCCGTGTGGAGTTCCTCCCGGTTAATTGGCATGGCGCCCTGCATGGAGACGCCACTGGAGTGGATGAGTAAGGGCCACGCTCTGGAGGGGGATGGAAATGTGTGTCAGGCTGAAGCACCTGAAGCAGAGGTGAAATGTTTCAGGAATGAAATTTAAGGAGCTCATGGCTTTGGACCAGGAACTGAACGTAACGTGGCTGTTTATTGGTTAATGCTAGGTATCCCATGAGTCCCTGCTTTGCAGGTTAACCTAGAGCAGCCCAGTGATTAAAGGGCTAAAAGTCTGATTTTATGCCCCCCCCATCAGGGACATCCAGCGAATCACATTGCCAAGCATCAGCCGCCTGAGGAACTTCACAAACGAGACTCTCCTGGACATCTTCTTCTACAACAGCCCCACCTACTGCCAGACCATCGTGGACACAGTAGCCACTGAGCTCAACCGCCTGTACCATCTCTTCCAGCGGCGGCACCCAGACTTTGCTGGCCACGTGTCGGTGTTGGGGCACAGCCTTGGTGAGCGCCCCCTACCGTAAAGCCGTGATACTACAGCCATGTAAATGGTGGATTAAGACCTAAAATGCCACACTCGTATTTTCAAAATAAAAGAATGGCCATTTTGACAAATACACTGTAAGGACAAAAGTATTGGGACACACTTATTAATCATTGAATTTAGGTGTTTCAGTCAGGCTCAATGTAAAATCTAGCCATGCAGTCAGGTGTACAAACATCTGTGAAGGAATCACCTGTTCTGAAGAGCTCAGTGAATTCAAGTGTGGTACTGTGATAGGACGCAGTCTTTGCAATGCTTCAGTTTGTGGAATTTCTTCCCTGCTGGATATCCCACAGTCAACTGTAAGTGGTATTGCTGCAAAGCACAAGCATAAAGTAACAGAGTGGGGTGGCTGAGTGCTGAGGCGTATGGTGCGTAAATGCTGCCGACGCACTGGGGTGGCTGAGTGCTGAGGCGTATGGTGCGTAAATGCTGCCGACGCACTGACTCTGTAACTGCAGAGTTCCAGTCTCCCTCTGGCATTAACCCCAGCACAAACACTGTGTGCGGGGGGCCTCATGGGAATTTTGTGAAGCTGCATGCAAGCCTCACATCACCAAGCAAGATGCCAAGTGTCGGATGCAGTGGTGTAAAGCACACTGCCACTGGATTCTAGAGCAGTGGAGACGTGTTCTCTGGAGTGACGAATCACACTTCTCTGTCCTGCAATCTGATGGATGAGTCTAAGTTTGGCGGTTGCCAGGAGAACGTTACTTTCCTGTCTGTATTGTGCCAAGTGTAAAGCTTGGTGGAGGGGGGATTATGGTGTGGGGCTGTTTTTCAGGGTCGGGCTTGACCCCTTAGCTCCAGTGAAAGGAACTCTTAATGCTGCAGCATTCAAAGCCATTTTGGACAATTTCATTCTCCCAGCTTTGTGTGAACAGTTTGGGGATGGCCCCTTCCTGTTCCAACATGACTGCGCACCAGTCCACAAAGCAAGGTCCATAAAGACATGGATGAGCGAGTCTGGTGTGGAGGAACTTGACTGGCCTTCACTGAGCCCTGACCTCAACCTGATAGAACACCTTTGGGATGAATTAGAGCGGAGATTGCGAGCCAGACCTTCTCGCCCAACATCAGTGCCTGACCCCAAAAATGCTCTTCTGGATGAATGGACAAGAATTCCCACAGACACACTCCATAATATTCTGGGAATGCTATCCAGAAGAGTGGAACATGTCATAGCTGCAAAGGGTGGACCAACTCCATACTGATGCCTATGGATTTAGAGTGGGGTGTCATAAAAGTTGCTGTGGGTGTAATGGACGGGTGTCCCAATACCTTTGTCCATATAGCGTATATTTTAATAGCCGCAGGACTTTTAATGTGAATGTGCACTGAATGTGTTTAGGTTCCCTGATACTGTTTGATATCCTGACCAATCAGCAACCAAATCCTGGGAGCTCTGCTGGTTCACAGGTCGGTCTTCCATTACCTTTTTAATTTGCCTATGAATTAGTTGACTGCAGGGTCGCACTCTGCCAGAGAAGTAACTGTTTTGAACTGTGTGTGCCTTTAAATAAAATAGAAATCTCAATTTAAAATATTTCTAGCCTAAAGTTTATTACATTATCTTTATTACTCAGATTTTTTTTCTGGTTGTAATGGACAAAAAACAATTGTAATGTTTAGGTAAAAGTATTAGCCACATAAAATGTAGTTTAAGTTGTAAGAACTGATATGGAAAAATAAGATCATGATCGTGAAAGCTAAAGCAACGGAATCGTAACCGGAATGTATATTATGCTGCCCTCTAGCGTTAGAATAGTAGAACCATATCAGCTTCGTTATAATGGATGTATCTGGAAAATGTTTATTTCCTATCCAAAGTACGAGTCAGAATGTTAATAATGCAATGTTTGTTTTTGGCCCTTGAATTATGCTGCCTAGTGGTCAATTGTAGACCTTTTCTTTATGGACTGCTTTCATGTGTCTCTTTCTGCTCCAGACAGAAAGCAACAATGATTCTGACCTTCCAGACACCAAAAGTCTGGAGGAGCTGCTGAAGAATTCTGGATTAGAGGAGTATGCCAGCCTCTTTCAGAGGCATCAAATGGACCTCGAGTCCCTGGTGGGTGTAGCCATATGTGTCATGTGACTGTGCTCGTGAAGGATGTGTCGCTGCCTATTGGTTCAAACGCTTTTGTCGCCGGGCTAGGCCCTGTGTTCCGAGAGCGACCTGCAGGCCCTGGGAGTCCCTCTCGGACCGTGCAAGAAGATCCTGAACGTCATCAAAAAGAAGACCATAGCAGAGGTCAGACACAGAACATTCCCACTTCCCCGTGTCGCCCACACGCGGCTGCCTAGTGCAGACATTACATGGCTGAGCTAAATGGTTTGCCGGGGCTCTCTTGGCACCCGTGGTGAAAAATGGGGCTTCATTGTGCGTTGTCCCGCCTCCCCAGATGAGGCCATAGGAAGCCTTCTGAAAGGCCCATTGTTTGGGCCACTGTTGTAGCTCCTTCGCGTTCTGGTTCCCCACCCCCCCCCCCCC
>JAODLC010000123.1:25238782-25248997 GCA_026781145.1 Hippopotamyrus pictus | reverse complement strand
GGTCCCCCCCCCCCCCCCCCCCGTAGATGCTCAGGGCCGGGGCCCAGCTGCAGTATCACGGAGTAGCAGAAGCAGCGGCCCCCCGCAACGGCACCCCAGGAGCCTCTGTGCACGGTGCTCAGGTCCTCCCCACCACCAACCCTGTGAACTACAAGTACCTGAACGTCGGGATCGGGCAGGTGAAGAGCTGTGAGGTGTACGCATGTGTATCAATGTCTGTGCTCATTTTCCTTTAAGTCGCTAAGATCAGGACTTGAACCAATAACCATCTCGTTATGAGTCCCAGTGCTTATAGGTGTGAATAACAGATCTCCTCCTACAGGTGCTGGTGTGCTACCCCAGGCTGAACTTTGAGCCAGAGAACTTCTTTGCATTGGGCTCTCCCATTGGCATGTTTCTCACAGTGAGGGGGCTCAAGCACATCGACCCCAGCTATAAATTCCCCACTTGTGGAAGCTTCTACAACATCTACCACCCAGTATGCCTCTTCGTCCATGCTGGCTGCTTAGCTGGCCTTTTGCTTCGCGTGACATTAAGGCCATCAGGACGCTTGTGTAGTTTATTTGCAGTGTGCCAGCTATAAGGTTTCTCCTGTGTGCGGCCCGTTTTTTTTTTTTTTGTTTCAGGACCCTCATCGGGTAGCAATGAACCGAGTTCTATGAAAAAGTTTTTAAAACAAGCCACTGCTATATAAATAACGAGAAGTTTCTATATTTTCTATATTTTGGAGGGAAAAATTGATCTCCATTCTATGACCCAGTGCTGGCTAAGCTGGATGGATGGATGGATGGTGATCTATGATGTAATTCCGTAATAGTTGGGCTGTGAACTATATGCAGAGGTCGGCAGTCCTAGTGTACAGTTTTGTATCCATTAATTTGGGATCTGTTCCAACCTCCCCGGTGCAGTTTGACCCTGTGGCATACAGGATCGAGCCCATGATCTTGGGTCGTGATGTCGAGGTCGACCCGATGCTCATTCCACATCACAAAGGCAGGAAGAGGATGCATATCGGTGAGCGCGCTCGGAACGACATCACGCCGCGCGGGGTGGGGGTGGGGCGGCGGCACAGCCTGACCTCATACCGGGTTTGCTTCGCCAGAGCTGCGGGAGAACCTGACACGGATGAGCTCTGACCTGCTGGGGTCTCTGCGCACCGTCTGGCAGGTCCTCTCAGGGGGGCCTGTCCCTGCTCTGCCCCCAGTGGAGGAAATCAGAACTGCGATGCATCACACCCTAGAGAACACAAATGGTGAGAACTTGGCCTTTTCCAGCGTTTTCTAAACATCGCTGGACTTCCTTGAGAACGGAATCTAACAGACATATTTAGGTGTTACAAAAATAACTGTGCTAAATATAAGTCAGAGGATTGGTTCCAGTTTCTTTGAAACCACTCCCGTTAAAGCCATATATGGAGACATGGCTGATGAAGTTAATCCTTCTCTGTCGATTACTGGAGTAGAAGATGTTTGGAAACATTGTGAAATGACACTGCCGGAACTGTGGATCACTGAATAACGTTGTATAAAAGAAAAATAAGTAAAATTAAATAAAAGCAAACAATATAAACAGACCTCATATTACTGGATGTGACTCGTACACGCTGAAAGAAAAATGGTTCTGACCGGTCCGCTGTCCGTTACGTGGATACGATTAATAGTCTGGCTTTTCGAATGTTCTGGGTAGCAGTGAAACAAAAGAGAGTGGAAAGTCTGGAGGTTTGATTTCTTTATTTTAAAAAGTGCAGAAAAAATATGTGCATTCACAGGTTAAATACCAGTGTAAATCTCCTGTATATCATTCAGCTTTTATTATATATTATATTTTTGTATAGTAATGTCAAACAATTATGTTGCTCTGTGCTGTGACATTACTGTTTAGTGATGTTTTTTACAACATCTGGATTGATCACATAAGGTACATGAGTGAATGGGTTTTAAAGGTAAATTGTAGATCAGTTGTGTTTTGTTTTTATTTTAGCTGGATATGCAGCTTTCATTTGACTGCAGGGACTGTCTGAGGGGTTGTCTGCTTCTGCTTTCTGTGGTCCTGACTGGCTTGCCGTGTCTCATGGTCACGGTCAGTGCCAGGCCAGTGTTGCCTCATACATAGTGGCTGGTTTGCCTAAAGTGAAGGGATAATAGTGACGTTTAGCGTATATTCCCACGTCGTATTTTTGCAAACAGTAATTTTATGTAATCGGCTAATCTCCCATAAATCCTGTGGCACAAAAATCCTTGGAATTGCTTGTATTCAGGTTGTTACATCAGTCGCCACAAACAGAAAAAGAATGGAAATCGTGAGATACAGTGGCGTTAGCATGCTGACAAAATCTTTGCCAATGGTCGACTATTGAAGATCACCAGTAATTTTAGCTTTATTCTTGTCATTGATAAAGTGATCCCCACAAACTGTGGTGCAGATAAGGTTCTAGTTGGGTAGAACTCTGCTCTGGATCTCCGTTTCATTTTATGACTTTTTTATATATATACAGTTTTGGGGAACCTGAAGGATCCTTTACCGTTGTAACAAACTCTGCTGCTGTGGCAGCTGAAACCGCACATGATAAACTAATAAACTGTGCACCAATATGACTGATGTCGGCCTTTGCTTGGCCTGGGAGGTGCCGTGTGACGTTACATGCACCCCCCCACCCCCCCCCCCCCCCATATCCGACCAGAACCAATTTATCACTCGAGTTTTAAATAACACTGAGAGATAATATACTGTGTATATATAATTTTCTTTTAAATAAATTTCTATAAATACTTGGCATAATGTTAACCTGGAAAATCATTTTAGGTAGGAGAGTAAGCTTGTATGAATGTTAATACAGTGCTTGTCTTTTGTCCCTAAATGTCACCATTTTGATCTCGGTATTCGCTCTCGCATATCCTTGCTAGTTCCTTCCATTCTGCAGTCTTCTGAAATGTTTCTGATCCACACGCTCCCCTTCCATTCCCCGAAGGCCCCGCCCCCAGCCCGTCATGTGCCGCAGGACACTCCGGAACAGGCCCGACTGCCGCCGCGTCTGCCGGCTCCTGGGAAAGGGGCTGCGACATCAACGTGGGCATGCTGAACGGCGGGCGGCGCATCGACTATGTGCTTCAGGAGAAACCCATCGAGAGCTTCAACGAGTATCTGTTCGCGCTTCAGAGCCACCTGTGCTACTGGTGAGGATGGGGCCCATTCGCCTGGGACACACGACTTTCACAGGCTGCCTTACACAAGCTTTACTACTTCTTCAGCTCTGAGTAGGACCTCAGTTTTGTGTCTTTTGCTCAGCAGAAATCCAGCTGGTATCCATCATAACTGAGACATAGTTAAAGACCATCATAAGCATTTTGTCTCTTTGACCATTAAAGTGCCCACGTGGTACTCACATAGTAGGATGGTGCGAGTAGCTCAGTGGGCAGCACTGGAAGGTCACACGTCTTATATTGGGATTTCAATCCCTCCACAGCTGTGTGCGTGTGTGTGTGTGTGCGTGTGTGTGGCGTTCTCATGTCCTCCCTGTGTTTATGTAGGCTTCCTCTGGCTATTCCGGTTTCCTTCTCCAAGTTGTTTTTATGAACGTTTGCTTCCTGTGATGGACAAACATCCCGTCCAGGGTGTCCTCTGCTGCAGGCCCACTGTGACCTTGTCCTGGATCGGAGGTTAAGGAAAGTAAACAGATGGGAGCATTTTCAGCTGAGATGCATCTTTGCTCTTTCGTTGCAGGGAATCGGAAGACACCACTCTGCTTGTGCTCAAGGAAATTTATGCAAAGATGGGGGTCTACTTTGGCCAGACATAACTAGACTGAAACAGGAGGGTGAACGGTTGTCCAGTAGGAGCACTGCAAATGGCATCACAGGCTCCCTTGCCCCAGAGGATTGTGGGTAGAATGCTCCACGATGCCACTAGTTTTGTTAGCCCTGTGGCACCATGGATAATTTTCTAGGGATTTCTGGTTTGGCTTAATCTGTCATGAAGTAGCACAAGTTATGCACATTGAGAATCGGGAGAACAGTTATCCTCTGGCTTTGCGTTTCAGCCCAAAATGGATATTTTCAGAGGAATTTTTATGCGTTTTGCACAAATGCATTTTCATAAACTCAAGTTCTTCACATGTTGCAAAGGGTGTTTTTCATATTATGCACAAAAATGGGCAAGGATCTCCAAATCAACTGTGTTTATTTTGTTGCTTGTTTGCATACGTTTTGTAAAATCACGTTTTAAACTTTGTGTCATTAACTTAATGATTAAACACATAAACATATGCAATGGCATGAACATGTCCTTCACGTTCCTCCGCTTTTGCCTAATAGTAGGAATGTTTACAGTAGCAGCACCGGAAACCAGAGAAGGCTGAGCCGCCCCCCCCCCCGGCAGCCATGTACTGTACAGACCTCGGCCCCCGGGGGCCGGGATTCTCCTGCCTGATGCTTGTCCCCTTTGTTTTCTCCACACAGCCCCTGTTATTCTTCGCCTTCCCAAACTGTTTAATTGCGCCAGGCCCTGTTTGTAATAGATACACACAAACTGAGCGCATGACCTTTTCGGTTTAATGAAAGCATATAGGAGTGAAGTTACACACGTCTGAAATAGGTTAGGGTTCTATCAGGTCTGTATGCACCAGGCAGGTTTCTCCTAATTTTCAAGTGATCACATTGAGTGAGTGGATAATAAAGGATTATGGTGGCATGTGGCATTTTGTCCAGATCCCCCTGCTCTCTTAGGGAGGGTAGTGTAGCCGGAAACCTACAAGCACAAGCCCTTACTGTAGAGCAGGGTGGGGATCCTGATCCATGGAGGCCGGTGCAGGTTTTTGGGATGGCCTCTGTCAGCCAATAATAAAGCAGCGGCTCTCAGCTCCAGTCCTGGGGACCCTCTGTTATTGGCTGATTCAGAGGCTATCCCACCCCAGCTATAGAATTAAGGGTAACCAGATAATCCATGTCAGGGAGGGCACTTTGAGCTAGGACAGGATTTGTAAACTACCATTTCAATTTTAAAAAGTCCTGGATTTCAATTCAGCACCGAGTTCTTGCTGTGTGCTGATTTGGTCAGTCTCCTGAAATCATGCATGTGTCACTATAAAGTTAGTGAAACAGTTGGATTAGTCTTTCAGTCAAAGAAACCAACCTGTCAAAGCACAAGAAGAACTGAACTATTTTGCAGAGCACAGGCGCTTGTCAGTTTTAAAGTAGTTTGTAAAACCGGAGTAACTCAGAGTCCCTCCTGACATGGATTATCTGGTGACTCTACGATGTTATGTGTCACAGCTATACATACCCCCTCAGACTATCAGTGTCCTGTCACGTTCCATTTCAGAATGTGTGTTAAATGAACCACAATTCTCTCAATCAATGGAAAAGAGGTTATTCTGAGAGCTACTGCAACTTGTTTATATTTAAACCAAGCTATTTCTGTTTCTGTCTTTATAAGAACATACGGTAGATAATTAAAGGACATTCCGCAGTAAGCCTCAATCATCTAAGGTTGCTTTTGGTTGAATGTATGCTTGGAATAAACTTGGACTCATTTCTTCCGTTTTTCTAACTTTTCCTCTTCATGGTTTTGTTTCATTTTGGCCCCGGTTTTACTCCAAATAAACACACGTAATTATTTTTTTTTTAATTAAATTTAAACAAATAATCTTGGTATGTGTTACCGACGGGCATTTCATTCATTTCCTTTTTTCCCGACTGAATACGCCTCACAATACAGAACACTTTCCTTTCAAAAGAAGAATTCAGCTCCCTCCCTTCCTTCTCGATAAACCTGCCGCCAGTAGCCGGATGAAGGGGAATTTAACCTCGTGCCTCCATAAAAGTCTGACGTAACATTTTAACATCTAATCTATGAGACTGACTTATTGGATATTTTATATTTATTAAGATTTCCATTTTATTAATCGAACTGAATGCATGTATTGTTCCAAGTGGTATATCGACGGGAAGGATCAAACGCAAAGTTTTTGGAAATCAAACCGTGACCTGGTAAGTAAAGCTGTAAATTACCTTGATTACGTGAGGCACTCGTCTACTTCTGTATTGTTGATTTGTAAGTTTGTTTCCCCGACGCTATACTTACGCTAAATTGAGTGACAAAATAATCTCAAATTACCGCTTTAAATCAAGGCTTTGTTAACCAATGGAATATTGGAAAAATCTTGGTTGCCTATAATTTCTATCTTGAATAAACGTATTTTTGTTTTTATTTATATATACGTCAAGTATGAAACAGTGTGTAATGTTCAGTGCCAGTAGGAATTTGTGAAATGAAACTGTAGTACGAATAATTGCGTAAAGACGTAATCGGATTAAGAAGTTTTCCATTGTTTGGGGGAAATAATACCGCTGTTGTTAGGAAAGACGATGAACATTCTCTTGGAGGAGCGTCGGTGGGAAAACGAAGCCGCCGTGAAAGGGGCTGGACCCCAGCAATGCTGCACATCTGGCCGGACTCGCTGCATCCGGGACTTTGTAATATAATCGTAAATAACTAACGGCGGCTAAGAAAGCTGGAGATATTCACTGCTGATGGTGGCTTTTCCTGTTTTACCTGGACGGATCGGTCACATTCTTGGCCGCACGGGGACCGAATAATCGCGGAGGTCTGCTCCAGGCTGCTCTCCATCTTAAACCACTGTATCGCACTTGTTAAACACTTTTAATTTCACTTTGTTAAACGGCATTGCTTTGAGTCTTACTAAATCAGGACCGTTCCAGCTCCGTTATTTCTTGTCTTTCTCCAAAGCAATCTCTCACAACAGTGATACTCCAAGGATATAGTGTGACTCAATTTCCTGATGTGGGCAGTGGTGTAACGGCGACTCATCCCTGCTGGCAGCCGCTAAACAGCTGGTTCGGGGCTCGTGCTGCAGTGAATGAGCGATCGCGGCGCCCGTCCCCCCCTGACATCATTTTCCACGTAAAACATCTGTCAGGAGCTTTTGCCTGGCAAGAGGATCTCTTTAAGTAAAAAGTATATTTAAAAATCTGCATTTGTCAGGGTCCGAGCGGAGAAGAGTGGAGTAGGTTTACAAACCCTACAAGGTCCTACTGTGGCAAACAAGTTGTTTAGTGTAGCTGTAAGCGCAGTGGGCTCGCCTTTCTTACACGGTAAGTGCTTCTTACTTGTGTAATTCCCTGATGTCCGACTTCTAAGAGTGTTTTTCATTTCCATACGATCCCAATGGTTTAATTTTAAAAGCTTGATAAAATATGTTAGGTGGAGCCCGGTAATAAAACCCTGTCCTTTTAAATGCCTTTCCATATTTGGATAAAAAAAAAATGGGGAAGTGAGTAAATGTAATCCTGTATGAGAGTTTGGAGGTAATTTTGTTAACTCGTGTCCGCCGTCTATACGAGAGCCGAAATGGACCCTTTAAATTAATTTGAGGGGAAAAAAACAGCAGACAGTGATTTAAGGATAAAATTAAGGAGTAAATTTCTCACCTTATAATGTATATAGTACAATTTAAGGAACACTCGATATTTATGCTTCCGCTATATGTAGCACAGAACTTGGGAATGTATAGTAACGAAGAAAATGCGACGATCCGTAGCATTTTATTAATGCGAGCCAGTGGCGGTATGTATGGGTTTTAGCCGAGAAATGAAACTGGGATTTGGAAGAATGAGATCTTAGCGATTATGACGATTCCATGCGTTAGCTGAGGCATGACATACAGCTGTGCTTAGTGCGGGGCAACAAACCGAGCGTCTATTCAACATGTGGAGGGGAGGGGGGTGGCATGGGCGTAAATTACTGGGGGGGGGATATGACCCCCCCCCCCCCAGTAATCAAAACCGGCTAATACAACCCCCGCAATAATCATGTCTCCCTCTAAATGGATGGAGACTTCAACCCACCCAATATTCGGACCAAAGTTACACCCTTGGCAGGTGGGAACATTAAAGTTTGTCAACCAGGGTGGGGCATGATAATGGTTGTTGACCAGGGGCGGTCAGGGTGACAATCCATTGGGTGGGCAGATGTCCCACCCACAGCCCTAACCCTGTATTACATCATCCGTAATGGTTTGTGGGAGGATTTCCTGAACATTGCTCATCACACATGGGTGTCAGGGAGCTGCTGTCAATTTATGGGAGACTCCTGGAAGGAGAGGTGGGATGCCTGCCATTCGCATGACATCACACACTCTTCTCTTAGAGTCTTAATGGATGTCCCTTAACAAATGATGGAAATCAATGCGCTCTACATTTGTCTTTGATGAATATGGTAGGCTAACATGCAATACTAATCCGCCAACATGTGGGCTGAGCTCAGATCCGAAACATTGTCACAGACGCTTGTGGACTGAATGTATCAGATTATTTCATGTCTAATTGTATTGTTTCAGAGCTGGCCAGAAACTAAAGTTAGCGACTTAAGTGATTTTGTGGTTAGCATGTGGTTGAAGTCGAGAACAGTACATGTATTTCTCCCAGTTTAACTGTCTTCGGTTTTTAGTGAAATATATAGATTTAATTTTCAGTGTTATTTACAAAGGCTAATAAGAAAACACACTTACGAAAAGGTAGCGTGAGAATGCATGAAGCAGAGTCAATCTGCCTTACGAGCATGTAGAAGTTGGGATTTCTTTGCGTCAATTCTGGGCACTTTTTTCATAATTTAGTTGTAACTTCACGTGCTGATTTGCATATTAGTTTGGCACTCAACTGTGAGGGAGACGTGGAAGATAATTTGCTTCAAACGTTCCACTGGGCTAAAGATGAGCAGTAGCCCACCATCAGTGGTGGAGGAAGTACTGAAGCTTAATACTTAAGTAAAAGTACAAATATCCTGCAAAATACTAAAAATTAGTACTAAGAAAGTACTAAGTACTTACTTTTAAATTTACTTTTAAGTATTTTTTAAGTAAAAGTACTCACAATGGTTTGTCTCAACGTCTGGGGTGTGCCATTTTGTAAAAGAACAGTAGGTATACTGACATGCCTCTACTGATGTCATTGCTTGTAATAATTACAAGCAACTACTATTGGAAAGTTTGGTGTGCTTATTGTGTGGGGGACTTGAACCCTGGTCCTTGGGCTGTGAGGCAGCAGTGCTAACCACTGTGCTATCTGGCCACCCTCTGTCCTTCTGTCCCCCTTCTTTAGGCTCCAGCTCACATTCTCAGTGATCAGTATTTTGAGCTGTCAGCAACCATGGTACCTGCAGTTTGGACTGGGTAATCTATGTGAAGCTAAGTGGGATTTGGTTTGGCCAGTGTTTGGGTGGGAGCCTAGTTGGGTTGTTGGTCTGGGAAGATCCTGCTTCTTGTTAAGTGTTTGGTATCTTTTGGAAAAAGTAGGGGTGATGTCCTGACTAAAATCTGGTCATCTGTTTTCTCAGGCTATGGGTGTCTGGGGCTACCTGAGTGCAGGTTCTGCACACAGGGAGCTATGGGGCTAGGGTGAGACTTGAACCCTGGTCCTTGGGCTGTGAGGCAGCAGTGCTAACCACTGTGCTATCCAACCACCCCCCTCCTACTGTCCCCTGTAGGTAACTGATGTAGTTGCTTTCTTTAGGCTCCAGCTCACATTCTCAGTGTTTTGAACTGTCAGCAACAATGGTACCTGCAGTTTGGACAAGGTAGTCTATGTGAAGCTAAGCAGGATTTGGTCTGGCCAGTGTTTGGATAGAAGCCTATTGTTGGTCTGGGAAGATCCTGCTTCTTTACTTTAAGGCCTCATTAAGGGTTGTTTGGTATCTTTTGGAAAAAATAGGGGTGATGTCCTGACTAAAATCTGGTTATCTGTTTTCTCAGGCTATGGGTGTCTGGGGCTACCTGAGTGCAGGTTCTGCATACAGGGAGCTATGGGGCTGGGGTGAGACTTGAATCCTGGTCCTTGGGCTGTGCTATCCAGCCACCGCCCTCCTACTATCCCCTGTAGGTAAATGATGTAGTTGCTTTCTTTAAGCTCCAGCTCACATTCTCAGTGTCTATGGTAGCAGCAACTATGGTACCCGCAGGTTGGACTGAGTAATCTATGTGAAGCTAAGTGGGATTTGGTCTGGCCAGTGTTTGGGTGGGAGCCTATTTGGGTTGTTGGTCTGGGAAGATCCTGGGGCCGGTTACACAAAACACCTTAAGTTTTCCCCTTAAGGTTTAATTTCTCCTTAGCTAAGGGATTTATTTAAAGGTGTTGCACAGAACCCCTTAAAATGTTCCCTTAGTTAAGGAAAAACATTAAGGGATTTACAACATTGAAAGACGTT
>JAODLC010000123.1:25213773-25226724 GCA_026781145.1 Hippopotamyrus pictus | reverse complement strand
GGGGGGGGGGGGGGGGGGGGGGGGAGCTGACGCATCTTCATGCCGCTGCTTCCCTGCCTACCTCGTCGTGGGCATGATCTACACTGGTGTGGCAGTGGGGATTGGGGTCCGTGTCGTAACCATATGCTTTCTGGGCTCCAGACTAGCGATGGCCTCGCGCGAGAGCAGCTTCGCCTGGGCCGCCGTCCCTCCGCCTGTTTGCTGCCCTCAGATAACAGTCTGCTGAGGTTCCTGTGCGTCTGCCGAGAGACACCGAAGGCAAAGAAACGGTGGCCCTCCCATGCGGTCAGGCTGGCAGAACAACAAGGAGGCGGGTCCACGCCGTGTCAATCAAACTGTAAAGTGGTTTGATTGGGCAGCTAGGAGCAGGGAGGTTAACGGAAAGAGACTGGAAGGCTTCCAATTCACAAAGGGTCCTAGATTGACAAATGTGGTTTTTAACTCGAATCGCCTCAGTTGTACCGAGTTGTATTGCGTTGCACAGAAGCTAAAAAAACATCTGTGAAATAATAACCCAGAACTCCTGATGTTTTTGCCTTTCCTCCGCAAAGACAATCCCTGGGGACAGGAGAGTGTAAGGATCTGAGGGTTCGAGCTCACCCGCCGTTTGTTCTGTCCGCAGCTCGGACTCCGAGGGCCACTTTGAGACTCCAGAGGCGGAGAGTCCAGTGCACAGCGGCGGGAAAAGCACGGCAGAGCTGGAGGACCAGGCCAGTGACAGCCCAGGTGAGAACACCCAGGCCGCCTGAAGCCACACACCTCACCCGTCATCAGCCTGATGTTGCCACGGCGACCAAAACAGGAACGCAGAATCTGCCGCGGGCACAGAGTGTACCGTTAGTGCGTGTCACGTGTGATGCAGAAACCAAATCCCTCCCCCGTTCCATCCAGAACTGGCCGGGTGACATTTTAACATTATGCTGTGTCCACAGATGTCAGGTTCGTCCTGCCGTTCCTCTCCCTTGGGGACGACCCACTGAACGCCCTCTTTTCACATGTCACACATGTGGTTTCATCACCCCTGCAGCACCTAACATATTGCTGTCATTCAAGTGGCATGTATTGGCATGTCCCTCTCAACCATGATCCGTGGCCCTTAACATGGAGATTGAAGACAATTCTTTTGTAAACATGTCTGATTATTCTGTTTCTTTTTAAATTTTTTTGTTTGCTTGTCAGCAGATTAGACACTTCACATGTATGAACCTGCGATTAATCGCATTAATGCGACGGCTGAGGGTCAGACGGTAACCTGGCTGGTATCCGCGCCGCATCTCCTGCAAGGGAGCTGAGCATGCCGCCTTGCATTTCGCACGGTGCTGCTGCAGATGGCATCGGCGTGAGCTTCCGCGCGGTAAATCCTGCGTCGGGCTGTGCGCGGCTGGCCCGATGATTTCCGGCCAAACTGGAAGCTCAGCTCCTTGCCCAGACCTCGAGCTGCACAAGGCATCTCCTCCCCTTTAGCTCAGGATCATCGCAGGCGTCCTCCTCTCGCCTTCTCCTATGGAACATTCCGGAGTATAATTCGCATAGATCCGAACCCGAAAGACAAATTTTACGCCCCCCTCTCCCCCCCCCAAGACTGTTATTAATATGACATGGAAACATTCTTTCACTGCAGAAATAACACATACATTTTTCCTCCCCCGTTCTTGGTTTGTTTTTTTTTTCTGTGGTTCCCAGTGCTTCCAGTGCGTAACAATGTACTGTACTTTATACGGGATCCAGTTCTTCCCCCCGTTCCTGTCAGAATAACCCACCACAGGCTCAAAAGTTTCCGCTTGTCATGTTTTTTGTTTTATATACGCATATTTTTGGTCCTGAGAAGGAGGAGAGGACACATGCAGCCACGGAGTCGGCCTGGCAGTTTTTCCGGTTGTCTGTCGCATATCAGCTTTATGAGCAGAGAACATTTCAGGGGGGATGGGGGGGGGGGCACATGCCACTGGCTTATGTGCTTCATTAAAGGCTCATATCAGTAGCTGCCCATCTTCTGCAGGAAACTCTTTTCTTTCCATCAACTTTTCTCTCCAGGCTCCAGATTCAGATTCCCGCCACACATAATGATCCCCGCAGTAGGGTTATTTTACAAAATTGCACTTACAGCTGTCTGAGAGGGTGTTGTTAATGAATTGCCCCCCGCAGGTCTTGGAATACTTGTTGCATAGATGCTTTGTCTGGTTAGTGGTTTGGTGCTTTTCAAAAATATATATGAAGTCAGCCAGCTGGATTCAAGCAGGCAAACCAACCAACCAGCTTCTATCTGGTTAATTAAGAGGAAGATCTGACACCAAACACAAGGCTGTGGACCCCCCCCCCCCCCCCCCCCCAGCTGACAAATGCTCTGGTTTGAGGGGATTCATCACTTTGTTGTTCCGCTCCATGTTCGCTGTGGCTCTGTTTGGACTCTACTGTACACTGGAGTGGAACAATTTGCCCGTTCTAAGTTCATTCACTGCCGACTTGAATTATCCACAAGAACCGTCACCCCAGAACCTAGAATGGTACCTTTCGGAGTGTTCCCCATCAGCTTCTGGCCCGTTGTGCTTTCATAGCTGAGCCTGGCTGGTTTGGTTCCTGCAGCACTGCGTTTGGACTGTGAGGGCTGCTATTTTGCAGCTATTTTTTGGGGGGGGGGGGGGTGGTTACTGAACCTCCCCGCTGGCACAGCACTCCACCATTAAAATGCATCAAAGCCTATGATGTGGAGGCCTGGTGGAAACTTCATGGAAGATGCCTCCTGTCGACATTGGGACTGAAGTATATCTTCACTTTGAAACTACACTCTCTGCCTCTTTGCCATGTCTGTACAGCTGGTGCTTTCTGAGATAAATGAAAATGCGCGGCGAGACATGCTGTCTGAGAGATGAGATGTTTGTCATAGTCCTCCTGTACATCATCCTGGATGCCATTTACAGGACCATCGGTTTCTATGGAAACCAACTCCGGTTATCGTCTCCTCCATACTCGTCGCATGTGTTTCCCTCATCATGCTGCTCTCATCTTCCCATCTAACGTGGCCGTGGGTCTGCAAAACAGCTAAACTGCAGAAGAGGCCCCAGATCTTAGCCGGCTTGCTGGGAATAGAAGAGACCGGAGGGACATAAATTACCGTCGATTTAATTCATGCGGTTTGAAGAGTGTCTGACTGATGCCCCAGAGGCACCGGCAGCTTCTGACAGCGTGACCTTTTCAGGCTCCGGCGCGGCCCGCTTTAAACGCTGCAGGCACATACTGTGATCTGCTTGCTGCCGGTTTCGAACCCTCCCCCAGAGAGAGAGAGAGAGAGCGCCTGTAAATGTTTAAAGCCCTCTGCGCTCTGGAGGAACTGTGCAGGCTTTAATGCTCCTGACTGTGACCACGGCAACCGTGCTCGGAGTGTGTCTGGCTGCTGTTCAAGGGGAGGATGGAGGCAATTTAAAAAATAAAGGGAAAGTAGGAGCAGGAGTGGAACGGAAACTGAGAAGTGGGGCAAAATCCTGCAGAACCACGGAGTGGGACTTTTGGGGGGTGGGGGCTGCAGGATTGTCACCTCCAAAGTGATGACAGGGACACTGCGACAGAGGAGGGCCAGGCCAGCTACTGCTCTGCTCCTCCTGCCTGGCAGCTGAGAAATCAGGAGAGCGAGAGAGAGAGAGAGAGAGAGAGAGCGAGAGAGAGAGCGAGCGAGCAGAAGGCCGGGAGATGGAGATTTGGCAGCCACCCGCCAGTCTGACGTGTCCGCACCCAGGAGCCAGGTGTCGATGGCTGTCCTGTCGAGCAGCCAGGTAGAGCAGGACGTTCGGTCTTTTTCTCTTGTTCCTTTTTGAGGATCCACTGCCATGGCCTGGAAGCCTGCATCTCCCACATTCTTTGTTGTCTCTGCGTCTTTTCCCTCACGCTCATAGTCCCACGCACACAGATGGCTGACAGCAGTCCATCCCCGTGCCCTGCAAAGCCTCCGGCACGCCCTCTTCTCACTCCAGCACCAAAGAGGGCCGTCGGGCCGCATCTAGATCAGCCAAGTGCTGCAGCACATGTGGCACACCGGTTTAAAACCTCCATGTGTCGTGGCAGAAAAAAGGTTGAGAAACACTGGTGTAGACCTCTGATAGATTTACAGTATCATGCTCACATGATTTTTCTAGTCACCAGGCAACCAGCTGTTACTGAGTAAAATGTCTATGACTACAGGGACTCTCACACTTCAGGGGTGTTTAAAGTTTAAATACAACAGAGCCTGGTTAGATTAGATTAGCCCTTTAATGCTATATGCTAACACATACTTTGTTAAAGGAGGTTTTGGAGACAGTTTGCTGGTGACTTTAATACTAGCCTGTGAAATTTCACTATTTTGTGGTGAAACTGTGCAGCAATCCTTACCTTTGTGCCTGCAGGCCAGCGACAAACCTAATGTCAATTACTCCGGCAAGTTAGCAAATGTGTGTGATCTTTGAAATTGTCTCTGACTGAAGTGGGTGGTGGTTCTTCCTGCATGGGAACCAAACAGCAAACCAAACTGAACATCAGCCGCCCAGTCCTGGGACCCCTCCCAAATCTCTCCCTCCTTCCCCTCTCTCACTGTGCCCCATTGCTGTGGTTTCCGGAACTTTTCCAGGGTGCTGGGGGGGGGGGGCTGGGGTGGGGGGATGGCATTAAAGTATTAAACTCTGTGAGGTGGGGGTTGAGGGTGCAAAGGCTGAGTACCACTTTTTGCCCTGGGAATCGGGGGGGTTGGTTGTCTGGAAGCCTTGAACCTGACAAAAAGCAACAAATTAGAGGCATAAAGTTACAGAAAAGAACAAAAAGTTTAACTCTGGCATAGAGTCTCTGGAATGCAAAGATAGGTGTGTATAGGGACTTTAGCGTAGCCTGGATAATGACGCCTTTGATATACTCGAGCAGTGTTTCCCAATCCAGTCCTCAGAGACTTGCAGTCGGTCCATGTTTTCGCTCCCTCCGAGTTCCCTGCCAGTCAGTCGACATTTTTGCTCACTACTGAGAGCTGGGAGGGAGCAAAAACGCAGACTATCTGTGAGTCCCCGAGGACCAGGATGGGACACATTGTACTTGAGTGTCACACATCAGGCAGTTTAGCGTTAGTCTCCGCTTTCCCTCCTCTTAGCCACAACTAGGAGAATCCTGCTTGCTAGACAGGAGTAAAGTCACCAAAGTCCTCAAGTATAACAGTCTCTCCATGCTTTTTCTCATCGAACGAAAATTTGTTTGTCAGTTATTGTTTTTTAATTTAACGCAGCCCTCACTGGATATCGTCAGGGAGTCAATCATCTCTAATGGACCCACATCATCATCATGAAAAATAGCCCCCTTTTATAATAGTGTTAGGTCTGTTATTGTTGTTTATAATGGAATGGCCTATTTACCTTTATAAACAAACATCTACTTTTTAAAAATTCATTCTAAATGTTTCATAACATTCCCGTGAAATGTCCATTCTGTACATCTGGTGTTACCCAAACAAACAATTTTGTTTTATAAGCAAACATATACACCAGAGATCTGAACATTCTGGAGTCTGCTCGTGCAGTTCGTCTGCTTGTGCAGTTCGTCTGCTCGTGCAGTTCGTTTGCTCGTGCAGTTCGTCTGCTCGTGCAGTTCATTGGCTCCCTCTTTTTATCCTAATGTGTTTTTGTTTTGATTTTTGTGCTTCTAATCAGGAATCGTCACGGTGCAGCCGTTTACATCCATGATGATTACACGTCACAAACGCTTGCTTCTCCTCCTTCAGCTCCAGGCTAATACCAATATGTCAGCATCAGTTCTCGCTGTTTCTCCACTTGAATGCGTGCTGTTTGCTAGGCAGTAATCCCAAATGCTGCCCTGCCACAGCGATGACCTGTCAGGTTACATTCGAATAACTGATGTCACTGAGGTGCACTGGTGTCACTCTCTTGTGTGACAGAAGAAACCGTTACAACTTGAGAAATATTCTACACAATATGACCTTCACCACACCATGTTCACCTGACAGAGATTGTTAAAAATCCCGAAGATGAAATTTTGCTTCTTTGATGATGCATACCAAACCAGATACATATTAGATTATGAGGTATAGTTTTATTTTCAGGGGATATATGCACATGAGCTCATACTTGAATCTTGTGACTGAATCCTTCTTTCCTTTTCTTCAGATATCCAGGAGAATGTCCAACTGGTGACCTCTGATTCTGTTGTGCTTCCAAACCCATCGGTGAATGAAAACTCCAACGATGAGCTGTCTGTAGTACCACCATCCGGCCTCATGGGGGATGCAGGGGATGAGGGGGAGGCCGTTGAAGTGCTCAGTAGCATGGAGGGTGACCAAAAAACCCCAACGGGTATGGAGACCCCCTCAAGTCCAACTTCAGAACTGAAGCCCCCCAGCAGCTCAGTAGAAGCTGATGACAAGCAGCTTTGCAATGGACACACTGAAGTCAAGAGCAGTAGCGTGTCAAAGACCAGGCCCCCCTCCTTGAAGATTGCATGTACGCTGAATGGGCCCAGTCAGGGTGATGTGGAAGATGAGATCCCCATCTCAAAGTCCAGCTATAACTTTGACTCAGACCTGTACAATGACAGCATCAACCCCTTCACCAGTGGCGGCTCTAAGGTCCGAAATTCCCCACCCCCTTGCAGTGTCGACACCGGGGAAGCAGAAGTTGCTGGAGACCTTCCTCTGGACGCCAAGCCTGTTGCCATGGAGTTTGGTGTGGAGGACAATGGGGAGATTGGGGTGGCCAAGAAGCCAATAGCACAGCGGAAGCTGGGTAAGAAACCAAGCAGCAAAGTAACCCCCAAAAGACAGAAGCCCAAGCCTGTTGTACCTTCCCCAGAATCTGCTCCAGAGCCAACAGCACCAACCAGCCTAGAAGAAGTCCCCATCCCCAAGACCTCATACAACTCAGACCCCAGTCAATGGGATGACCCCAACTTTAACCCATTTGGGGGCAACTCCAGAACGAGCAGTTCTCCAGTGCTCCCCAAGGGGTCTTATAACTTTGACCCCAACAATTTTGATGACTCTGTGGACCCCTTTAAGCCCTCCAAAAATCTGGCTGTGGTAGCACCCACAAGTATGACCAGGAGGCCAGACGATGAACTGGAAAGCAGGAGAGTGGAGCTCCCCCTAGAGGAGGAAGTGAAGGGCACTCAGTCGCCAAAGAAGAACAAGGGCCGAATGATAACGTGAGTCCACACTCCGACGTAACATTCAGCTTTGGCTTACCGGTGCATCACAGCTAGTGGATCAGTTATACAGGCAGCCCCCCCGAAATAAGACTGTCTAACTTACGGACAACTTGTACTTACGAATGGACTACCATAAAGCCTATTATACTAAAAAATTCAGTTAAATACGATAGTTCGTAATGATGCATACATGCACTATTTTGTGACGCTCATGAAAACATTGTGCAGCTTCAATGGTTTGTCGGCTCAAGGTACAGTACTGTACGGTACAGTAAATATATACTGTTTACTATGACAAACATTTAACTGACTGACACTAAATAAGAACCGTATGTACCTGTTCAAACTTACCTACAAATTTGACTTAAAGTCAGACTTAGGGGACAGATCTCGTTCATAACTGGGGGACTGACTGTACCGATGTTTTACTTTGTTTAAGCCATGAAATTGGCTCTTGGATAAATGAAGAGGGTTTGCTTTTTAAAATACCGATTGCTGATTCAACAGTGGATGTTTTTCCCATGTCAATGAATATTTCCTCTTCCAATCCCCTCCACCAATCTCTTTCTTCCTCTTAATGAACTAGCTTGTCTCCGCTTATAGCGTTTTCCTGTAGCTTACTCTCAACTCTTTTTATCTCTCCTTCCTCTCCCTAACCGTTGCCTCCCCCCTCACCCTCATCATCCTTTTCGCCATGCCCTTCCCTTCATTTTTGTTTGCATCAGGACAACCGAACAAGTGAGATTTCTCTGTTTTCTGTTGTAAGTACTCCTGCTACCCCCCACGCCTCAGAAGAGACAAAAATCATGCCTTGCTTGTAGCCTGCCTGTAGCCTGCCTGTAGCCTGCCTGTAGTCTGCCTGGGCTGTGCCTGAGCTCTCGCTCTCGCTCAGCTTGCCTCTTTGAACGTTCTTGTTGTGTCTGCTTTGCATGCTGCCATAGCATCCCATTGCTGTCGTGTGGCCTGCGCAGCTGCAGATGCCTTGTTTGTGTGCGCAAGCTGCTGTAGTTGCCTAGCAACATGCTCACCGTCCTTCATCTTCTGCATCAGATCCAAACTGAATATTTTTATTCCCTCTCTCCCTATGATTTAACATTCACAGTAGCTCCACTGTGCCATATTTTGGTTGTTAGCTGCTGTTGTTGTTGTTGGTGTTTTTGCGCTGTTTAAAAAAATCTGGATAATTTGAGAGATTTCACTGGATCACATTCACAAAGCAACCACACCGTGACTTGATCTTGTTTGCGGTCATTCCTTCATCCATTTTCCTCACTGAAGTGTTCATATGTACATCCAGGCATCCATCATGCGATATTTTAAACAGATGGAGGTTTAAAATGCGTCTGAAAAGCATGGGCTCAGTCCCCCTCTGGCTTTCATACCCATAATGCAGATCCTCTATGCTATGTTTGTTGCCACCAAAGTAGAACTGGGGGGTACAGGGGGACTTACCCCCCCCAAAACCCACACAGCAAGGTTTAGCTTTAAATTGTCCCCTTCACTTTATTTTCTCTATAATGAGCCAACTGGTATCTGGAAAGTAATATATCCGGGTGGAAATCTTTATTTTTTTCTTACTTTTTTAGATTTTTTAAAGTTGATATCATAGATTAAAGTTCATTGTTCATAGGTTGTTAGCAAGATTTATCGGAGGGACAAAAGTGTTTGATCCGGTATTAAAATAATATAAGATAAACTTTATTCATCCAACAGGGAAATTCTTCAAATCCACAACCATCACTCGTCATATTGAGGAATAACACGCCCCAAAAGCGACAACGTAAACCTCATTCCAGTAGATTTCCTCGCAGTCCTCTCTGTTTGTCGAGCTAGGCTGTTGTCCATAGCAATTTCCAGAACACATACATTTAACGGAAGCAATGGCCAGCCATGAGCGCAGATGATCTGAGGGACCCCGCGATCACCCCTCAGTTTAGATACAAATCCCAGGTTCTCCCAACAGACAGAACCTACAATTCCTTGAGTGCCATGGTGTTGTTTTTTAATCAGTATCAGTTGCTTTATTGTACATCTATTTCATCATTTATTATACAAGATATTGATATATATAGTAGGATAGAATCTAACCAATTAGATGTTTATCTCTTTTATCCAAAAAGGCTTATAAATGTACATATTTACAGCTAAGTATTTATATTGGGGGGTCCCTGGAAGTACAGCACTGACTCAAGGGTGACTCAAGCCCTTATTAGTGGTTTAGGTTATAAGACCATGATCTTAACCACTATGCCACCTGCTCCCTAAAAGTATGTCATTTTGCTTCTGTTGGTTACCTTTAGCCAACAATGCTAAAAGTGACCAGCAGACCTCTTTAGTCCTGCCTACTCGAGATACAGAGATATGACGTACTCTGTCATCATGTTCATATTAACCAGGAGCAAACCGAATTTCTGAACCATCCAGGACCCACTTTGTGTTCTGCAGTTCTACGGCGCAAAAGGCCGAATGCAACAGACACCAAGACCTAACGTTAAATTTGTGTTTCGTTGTAGGGGTGCGTGTAAAGTCAAGAAGTATGACAATCAGGCCTTGGTTTTGGACATCTGTGGTGAGGTAAGATGAAACATAGTTGAACTGATATGTTAGGAACTTGTTTGTGTGCTTCTTAAAACCAGGAAAGGTATCAGTCGTGCACTGGTGAGCGCAGTTACACTGTGTCCTGATTCCAGTAATTGTAGCGTTGCAACCTAGTGCCCAGTGCTACTCCGCTCTGGTTAGGAGAATTTTCTCTTGTAAATTCCAAATTCACCATGATCACTGTATCGCCCTGCTGTTTCTCACCAGGTGAGCCATGACTCATCAGCTCCTGCCTGCTACACATTAGAATGTGGGAGTTGGGCATTTCATAACAGATTTGCGATTGCCTACAGGGATTGGTGTTTGAAATATTGCACCATCGATGCCTTTCCCTGCTCCCTGAATGCCCGTCCTCAGACTCAGCTGTGCTGACATTTCTTTTTTTTTTGATCTGTTATCTCTCACTTCCACTGGCTACTGAAGCTGTCAGACTGAGTTATGAGCCTCACTGCCCATACAGGAGGACGAGCCAGTGGTTCCTCAGAATCCCGGCACTGTGCACTGCGTGGGCCACGCCACTGATGAGGAGAAGCTGGCCTCCACGACGACAGGGCAGAAAGCGGGAAAGGCCAGCGAAGGAAGGACTGTAACTGAAGAGGTAGTGGAAGGTGAGTGGATCCGCTCCATGTCTGGTTTTGTCGACATCCGAGCGATTGGCAGGCCAGAGGCAGAACCCGCCCTGATGCTGTTTGTTTGTTTTCACTGCTGGAAGCTTCTCCAGGCCAAGAGTGAGTCACCAGCCAGACCCAGACTTTCCCAGCCCACCAGCTGACACACCCTTTGCTACTTTCCAACTTTCCTTGTTTTCCCATAATTTCCCCGACATGAACTACAACTTTCCTGCATTTTCCTCGATTCCACTTTTCCGTACTTTCTCATTTTCTCACAATTACCTTTTATCATGAATTGATTTTTCCTCAAAGGCCATTCAGCATTCGACTCTTGGCGGTTCCTTCATCTCCCTCGCATTCTCTCTTCAGTCACATGCTTTCTGAGAGCATAAACAGGATGTATTGACTCATCAGGTCAGTCCCTGAACTGGGGCAGAGTTAACAGACAGGCCTCGACTGGGTATCAGTCCAGAGAGGTCACTGCTGGAACCAGCCTGTCAGCTTTCGCTGGTTTTAAGTGGGACAGAAAAAAGCTCTTTACCTTTGATGCGGTTTAGCTGCACAGACAAATTCCATTTACGCATTAGAGGGATCACCACGGTAACAAGGCCAGTCCCTCATCTAGCTTTGCAGACCCTAACCTCACGCTATGAATACAGACGGCTGGGTCAAAAAGAACTGGTGCATTGTCCAGAGCTGGGTTATAGACCTCATGTAAAATCCCAGTGCAAAGTTATTTCATTGTTTTTGAACTGTCCTGATGGTCATGAAGTAGTGCTAAGAACTATGTAAATGCTTCTTATGAGTTGCTTATTTATCTGCATGTTACAGTATTACTTCAATCCAGACATAACCTAGATTACATAGATAGCAAGTATCTGATTTGCTAGACCTAGACATTTGTAATGAATATGTGGTGATTTTGTGGGAATTCATATATGAATAGAAATATTTTTGAACATTGTTTTATTGGTTCCATCGGTTAATATATCTAGTTAGCATGTACTACAACAAGCAGCTGATTCACACGGCCACCTTATAGGGGCATGTATATGTCCATCAGACCATCTGTGTCTCTGCTCCATGTCCAATCCCAAACAAATCCCAGAATTATTTCAGGATCCCAGGGAAATTTAAGGCTTTTGGCAGAACCTCTGATTCTTTTAGCCGAGAACAAGTAACAGTGTACAAGGCGGGAGCAGGCTCTGTTAAAGCTTTAAGCTTTAATGTTATTCTACAACTACTACTACTATTACTACTACTACTACTACTACTAATAATAATAATAATAATAATAATAATAATAATAATAATAATAATAAGAATGACAATTTATTGATATGCCCTGTGATGGGCTGGCCCCCCGTCCAGGGTTGTTCCCTGCCTCGTGCCCGTTGCTTCCGGGATAGGCTCCGGACCCCCCGCGACCCATTGAGGATAAAGCGGGTTGGAAAATGGATGGATGGATGGAATTTATTGATATCAATGGGGAAATTTGTCTTTTTGCCTGCCTCATCTTGATCTCCATGGCACACTGACACATTATGTTATCTTGTCAAATAAAAATATTTCTCTTTATAAAGATAAGATTTGCTATTCCAAAACCTTTTTCCAAAAATAGTTGCAGAAAGGGTGAAGGGGTCGTCTTATATTCGGGCCAATACGGTATTGGCAGGCCCATCGTGAATCGTCTGCATCACTACAGTCATTCTGCTTCCTGCTTTACTGATCCTGCGCCCAAATGTTGATGTTTAACTCCAGTTATGACCACACGATTGGTCTATCGTGCCATCTAGTGGACGCCATCGAAATGACGCTAGTATAATTTTTATTTTTGAAAGGCGAGGAAAATGTTGCAGAATGAAGGAACTTTAAGTAAACAGTACAAAATAAATTATAAAATATCATATATTTTAATGGAATATTTGTTGGTCCCACCCTCTGGTTGGCATGCTTGTGTCCTGCCCTGACTTTGTTTGTGTGTGCGGGGGTGTATTTGCCACATCTTGTATATTTGTATTTGTAAAACCTTTTACTTTTTAGCTTGTAGGGACATTTTCCAGGTCCCTACAATATAAACCTCAATTCTATAAAATTTGTGTCTGCAGTCAAAAGTCCTATATTTTGTTAGGTTAATTATGGTTAAGGTTAGGGCTGGGTAGGGGTTAAGGTCGTCATAATTGGGATTAGGGTTTTCCCCATAGAAATGAATGGCGAGTCCCCACAAAGATATAATTACAAACTTGTGTGTAATTGTGCCTGTATGGGTTTCCTGTGGCCATGACAGTTTGCCTTCATAGTCCAGACTGGTGTTTCAAAACCATCCTGCATGTGTAAATGTTGTGATAATTAATTTGCATTCCCTAATTAGGCTATACCATATCCTATTCTCACTATAAACTTGGATAAGAAGTTTAAATGACTATTTTTATATTTTAGAATAAGAATCAGTACACACTCATGTACCTGAATTAAGAGTTTTGTCATATCTTTAGATAAATGTAGATAAATGTAAGATAATCCATGCAGGGAGCAGAAATATAAAGTACAGATATTTTATGGGTTCCACTGAAAT
>JAODLC010000123.1:25180261-25202217 GCA_026781145.1 Hippopotamyrus pictus | reverse complement strand
CCCGATTGATTCAACCCGATTTTGTCAACCTCGCGTTCGCAAATTACCTCGGGGTTAAGTCTGATTTGGTTTAACCCTCTTCGTAGTATAGGCCACTGGTTTTGCTATTCTACTTACTGTAAGCCTGCTGAATAGCCAAATATATGCTTACATATCTGTAGTAACATTTAGGTTACTTTCTGCAAAATGCTGTTCAAGTATCCATAGTTGTTATTATTATCATTATTATTACTGTTACTACTATGTTATTGCTGCTGCTGTCATTATTATTATTATTATTATTATTATTATTATTATTATTATTATTATTATTATTAGGACTTCCATGGACAGACTTTCCATTCAATTTCTGAATCAAGAGCAGATGTAAACTCAATATTCTTCGAAAAAAAACAAATCTGATCTACTTTCAGATTCACTCGAGCATCTGCGCAAGACAGTTTTTTTAATGTATGCCTGCCGGTGTGGTTACACAGCTGAACTGGATGAGGGGTTCGGCCCGGGAGGTGCAGACTGCTCTGTGACGTGAGGAACGGGGCACACGTGGCCAGGCAGGAAGCAGACTGGAGGAGCAGCAGACAGTGACATCACCAGAACTCAGGAAGAGCCGCCTCAGCTCTACCACATGAGCTGCACATTGTGCACAGATACGATTGCAGTGAACAGCCGAAATGTATAAATAGCCTAAATGGATGAGACACCATTTAACCAGCAGGCAGTCTTTTTCGTCAAGAGTAGCTATATCTCTGAACACACATTTAACTATGATAAATATCAGCTTGCTTATAAATCTACATCTGACCCACACAAGATTCCTGCATATCATCTCACAATAGCACATCTTACCAAAGGTCTGCACTTTCATTTTCACTTTCACTTTCACATGCGTATTGCTGGCCAAAGTGGGGTGGTTAACAACACAGGTCACATCGCCCTCGTGCACGGGTCGGCGAAGTGTGCTGGTCTGAGTAAAGGTGCTGTCAGGATGCTGCAGTGTTTCCGTGGTTACAGAAAATGCCACATTGTTGGGTTCTTGGTCGTAGACCAGCCAGCTGACCGCAGCTTCCGGCTTCCCCCCAGGTGACCTTCTGGTAGTGTGTCCCATTCTCCAAAGTCATAGCCACGTTAATCTGAACTGATGGCCGAGCTTGACGAATAAGAAAGAGAGGGAGGTTCAGATCCAGCAGCAGGAGTGTATAGACATCCACCCATTTTCTGCAATGACTCCTATTGAAGGTTGCAAGGGACCCAGACCCTATGGGCACAAGACAGGGAACAACCCAAGATGGGGCACCATTCCATCCCAGGGCACACACACACACACACACACACACACACATGTAATTTGGAAACTCCAATTCACCTCAGCATGTTTTTGAACTATAGGGGAAATGTGGAGTACCTGGAGGAAACCCCATGATGACACGGGGAGAACACGCAAACTCCATACACGTGGAGTCATGGTCGGGACTCAAATCACAGTCCCAGAGGTAGGAGGTGACAGTGCAAACCACTGTACCACTGTACCAACCTAGGGGACAGGCAGTAATAATCTGGTACCAAACTCTCCCCAAACATTCACTGGTAATATGTAGAAGGTACATTTTGGAACCAAAATGCAAGTCCAACTCTCCAAAAGCATGCACATAGTTGTAGGTAGAAGCACACCAGTTACCCAGGACAGTGAGGGTCATTGTTTCTTCCATAATTTGCAATCCTAAAAGGAAGCTACATTTGTATTCCCTCTCATCCTCCAAGCTAGTGATGTTCATCGTTATTGTGAGGTTGCTTGGAAACTGAATTTCTGATCATTGACTTGGACCTTTTGCATAAAGGATGAAACCAGCTGCTTCCAATTCCCACTTGACTACTGCTCAGCCCAGAAGGATGCCATCACTTCCGATTTGCCAAGATATTGGCATCTGAGAACCACCGTCTCCCCCAGAATCCCTAAAACATTGTTCTCAATCTCAACATCAGAGCAGCAACAGTTAGCTGAGAAAAACAGGAGGAGGTAACGAAACTGTGGGTCTTTGTTTTGTGGTGATGCAACGATTTTCACCAGTCAACTTAAACCTCTTGAATGGGAAAGCTAGCAACAAGAAACCTAACAAGAAAGCAGAAAGCTTGGTTCACTCACATTCACATATACTCACACATTAAATTATTATTCATTAGTTATGAAAAATGTGTCATTTTAAAAAACAGTCACAAAGTTCTGATTTACAAGACATGGTCAACCCTCTGTAAGTGTCCTGATACTCCCCAAGTACCTGAGTGTCCTCTGGCATCAGCCTGATATTCTTCGTGGCTCCATAAGATATGTTGACAGATTTGTAAATAAACCATTGAGAGATTAAAGAATGCTGTGGCGAAACACTGAGATTACGAAGTGTTTCAGTTCTTTTGTGGTATAAAGGTTGTGCTCGATGGCATATTGTCTGTTTGTGCTTGTGTGGATGCTTACTTGAACAAATGCTTCTCTTTGGCAATTACTCTTAATTATTCTAATTATTTCTCTGGCAATTATGTTGTGAATACAGCACCACAGCAGTAATAAAATGTGCATGAATAACATCCCAGATAACAGCCCATTGTAATGGGAAAAAAAGCATACTGGCTCTGTGAATAGGGCTCTGACAGGATTATATTGATGGTTTCCAATAGAGGCATCAAAAAATACCATATAAATGTTTTTGAATGTGCCTGAAAGGATTTCATCTAGTAGACAGATTTAATTGTCTACAACAGATACAAACACCTGTAAGAATGCAATCTTGACTCAAAATACGAAAAAAAAATCTGTATTAAAATGTTGTCCTTTGTCCAAAATTTCTTAAGTTACAGAACACAAATTTCTAATTAATATACTTTATAACAGTTAAAATGAATCAATTTACCTTTTGGCAGCATTTACCTTACCTTTACCAGCCATTGTTTTGGTGAATTAGAAAAATATATAATTAAATCAAATATGCAGAATGACTTTATGTTACTGTGAATTGGAGAGAATGCAGAATTACAGTCTTACAACCTTAAATTCAGTAGATTTATTATTGTTTTTTTTTTTTGATACGTTATTGTATATATTTCCAAAGCTTATATATAGCAATATGTACAATATACTATAAATATTATTTGACATATATAACAGTAAAAAGCATATTCATATAGTGTAGCTGAAAACTATGTTTCAGTTTGCACAGTTATAAAACCTCTTTAGCTAGAATCAGACTTACCCAAGACATTAAACACTAAGCCCAGGAAAGGAAGAGCTGAACCAACCATTTCCAGTCTCACAGAGAGAGAGGTGAGGTGAAAGTTTTTAACTGTGTGTGTGTGTGTGTGTGTGTGTGTGGGTGTGTGTGTAAAGTACCTCATTTCATACCAGATATAATTTTTTATTCACCTCGCCTATCCTCATGTATTCCTGTTCTTCTGTTTTTCATGATGGCGCCGCGGATGGTTGCCTCGGTGTGTTTTTGCGCATCTCTGGCACCGACCACCAAAGCAAATTCCTTGTATGTGTGAACGTACTTGGCAATAAAGCCCGATTCTGATTCTGATAAGACCAGCTGAAACGGTCTGCCGGTTTACACAGCAGCTGCCACCAGGGGGCGACCAATGAATACATGTATTTTGCTTGGGCTCACCTGCCAGTTCTGTAAGTGTATTGGTTTTCAATTAACCATCATTATGTTCAGCAATTATAACATCATGACACCAAATGGTAATGAAGTATGGGCACGAGGATCTCCATGCTGCATTTCTAATTTTAGTTTTAATTTTCTCGAACTCAAAAGCGTATGTGTCCCTAGCTATCAGTTGGTCACAAATAGTCACAACACTGAACGGGGGGTGGCAAAGTGACTTTTTGAGTGCGACAATAAAGTGACAACACAGCATAAATGCAATATATAAATAGTATATTGTATTAGTATGATATAAGTGTCTGTTCGGAACAGAGATACTTTGACGATGACAATTTCAAACGACCTGCCGGACGGAGATCACAAAAGGTGCCGAGGGAACCAAACTCCAGTCAGCGAAATCTACACGTCGAGGGGACAGTGGGCTGTGAACCCCAGAAAAATATCGGGGGAGTGGTACTTGGCTTTGTGTCGCTGATGGAATTTTAATCTGGTGGGAAAATGGAGTATCCCGAGACAGAAAAGAAAAATTCAAATCCATACATTGAATTAATTGAAGTGAATTAACAGATTAAATGTCAGAATTAACAGATTAATTGTCATTGTTGACACACCACAACACGCATTATACAGAAATTTGAAGGAGCTTTCTTTAAATAGCTCTGTATTAACAGAATACAGTGGTCGTGTTTATGTGCTATGTGCGCAGAATATATAACCTATAAATGATAGCTGAGCAACTGAATAGATTGGATTTTTTTTAGCTGATGGATTTCTTTTTCCGCTATTTGTTTAAGTTTTAATTAACATTAATCCATCTACTTTGTAATTTGATAACAAGAGATCTAGGCATGACTGAACCACTGGAAGTTTTCTGGGCATTCATATGTGGTGGTAATTTACAGCTTAAGGAGACAGGTGGTTAGGTGCATCAGTGATAGCCGTGGGCGTGAAAAGGGAAACGCCAGTTCCCGGTCCTGATTGGTCTGTAGTCTGAATTAGACTGAGTAACGCTGGACGGGAGAGAGTTTCTGCAGACTCTCCAGCTGCAGTACCGCAGGAGGGCTGACGGAGAGAAGCGGTGCGGTTTAGGTCCCTGCAAGTGCTGCTCGACTCGAAGATTTCTTTCTTGCCGAAGAACATCCTCAATTTCCCAAGTAAGAACGAAATAATGCGTGATTTTTGTTTATCGGGTGTATGGTGTCTAGAATTCCACAAGTCTTGGTTTTCTTGATTGCAGCGCCGAAACTGGCACAAAACCTTTTGGCTGTTAAGTGGAAACATGTTTCAGTCTGGCTTAACGTTATGTTTCAGAAACCGTTACAAATACATGCTACTGGTGTTACTGCGAGATCTGTTGTTTAGTTAGGATTTTTGGAATTATTATCAAATGAACAACATTGTTTTTCTCATCATATAGTTAAACGCGGATCGTGTTCTGTTGAGTGTGGACAGTTATTGCAAACATCAATGCATTATGAAAACCTAAGAGTTGATTGTGCAATACTTAATAGTTATAGTTGTAACTTAAAAATCATGCCCAGTTGACCCCACTGATTATCATGCATTTTATCTCTCAAACAGTAATCGAAAATTGTCGGTACTCAAATTACAATCTCTGTTGAAATCACTCGCATTTTAACATTCATCACCAAATATTCTGCGTAAGCGGGACTACGTCCACTTCTGCGATGCGTAACACATCACGCTAAAAATTGATCCTGGATTTTATCAATGTGTGAGATGTATAGCGTGGCATTTAGCCGCAAGACGATTCCTGTTTTGTTGGTTTTGGGGGTGTATGTGACTGATCTCTTGAGATTAAAGCACATGTTTTTAATTGGTATTGTATTCCACACAGTGTGTCGTTATTTTAAGTCCTTCGTGATTCTAAATTACAGGCTTGGACAAATAAACTTTTCTCTGCGTAGGTGATCCTACGGTTTTTGACCATAAAAATAATAGATTACGCATTTTCACTCAGTCATTGGGGGGTCCAGTGCATTTTAACGAGTTATGGATTTTTAATAGGCTTTCTGGGGGCTGTCACTGTGGTCTGATGCCCATTTTCCGTGTGGGAACGAGGTCTATAATCACACAATTGTTGATATCACGTATCTCTTCCTGTTATGATGAGCATAAATTGGCGGTTTAAAGGGCATTTCGGGACAAGCTAAGTTTTACAATGAGCGACTCCAAAGATGTTTAGTGAGAAGCCCTCTGAGCAGAAATACTGCTTTAGACTTGTTTTTGCCAAGAAGCTGGAAACGTGGTCATTTGAACCAGAGGTGTTATGTGCGTGTTATCAGTAATTTGCGGTCAGGGGTTTCAGTAAGGCGATGTAGGTTGTGTGTTTCCGGGGATTCACTGTGAAAAGGCTTTCTTATGTATGTGTGCTGGTGCTGGTAGCTTTTTATAAGATCATAACGTAACTACTTTCATGTTAAATTATCAGCATGGTTATATGATTGATTTTTAAACCATAAGAAGTGATTTTTTTTGTGAAACTGTTAAGGCCTCTGAAGGTCTATGTGTTTTATTAGTGTGTGAAGCTGGTCTCTGTGAATGGCCGCATCAATGACAGGTTCCTGACTTATCTGAACAAAAGGTCCCAGACGATAAACAAAGAAGGTACCAGAAGCCCACAGTCTGAGCCAGAAAGATAGTCCAGGCATCTCTGTGTAATTTCTGTGTGCATGGAGTACCAGATACCTGACCTGCTGATTGGCCAGCTGGCATCGCCTTTAAACATCTGATTTGGAACCCCCTTGTTTTGCCATCAGGATTAGGTGATGCATCTTACTTTTGGGTTTTTCAAAGCAACATAGGATTGGATCACCCTGATCCAGATACAAGCTTTTCAGGATTACCAAATCCTGATTACCAAATCCTGATTACCAGTGTTCTAAACAGGACTATGTGTCATAGTGTGGGCTACTAGCTGTGTAAAGAGCAACAGGTAGAATAGACAGTGTGGTGCCACTTTAAGTGTTTTTGACTGAAGAAACAGAAAACAGAACAATAAAACACAAACATGCCCTTCAGTTTCTTTTAGTGAGACCCCTCATCTGAGCCAAAACAAATAAATTAAAATAAACAAAAATAGATAATTCATAAGTACATCGTGGATATTTTGAACACGTTTTAAATGATAAAAAGGATAAATATCCAGCAGATAACGATAACAAGGGATGTGTTTGTTAGAAAACACGTCTTACTGCTACAGCTCTGATAATTAATATACAGTGATGAATGATAGACAAAATTAAATGTGCTATTTTTGTTTGACAATGACACCTGTTTGGGGCACTTTTTATGGGGTCAAAATATCCCCATTTTAACTTACTGTACTGAAAGATTTAACTTTTAACACTGTACTGAAAGGCTTAATTGGCAGAATAATATCTATTTTATCTCTGTAAGAGTTGGACAAATTCATTGCAAAATAAATGTGTATAAATACTACATGATACAAATGGTGTATTATTTGACCAATTTTAAAGTTTTATTGCATTTAGTTCCTGAAATCCATGGTAATCCTGATATTTTTGGATCCAAGGTATCCCGATCCTGCTAAAAAGGTTTGATCCAGATCAAAATCAAGACTGGATTATGTGACCTAATCTGATATTTCAGAATCTTTTTTTCCTTTTGAACAGCCCATTTTCAAGATTTGATCCAATCTGAAATCTGATCAGATTATTTCTGTTCAACTGGACCCTGAGATCCCCATTCACAGGACTATTGCTTTACAAATAGCTAACATTCCAGATCACTGAAATAACTCTGTTATCACTCTGTCCCATTCTATGGGTGGATTACAACTCCTGTACACTCTGTCCATCTGTCCATCCATCATGCAGCTGCTTATCCCCGGACAGTTCCTGTACGGTCATTGGTCTAATGGCAAGTAGCATCAGTACAATGACATTAAGTCAATTAAGCACTATTATTGCAATTGAGAGGTACATTTATTATCAGGTATGTATTTTTTCTATAAAAAATAATGTTAACACTTTCTATGAATGCCATGTTTATAAGAATCTATGAACACATTCATAACACATCATAATGCATTCATAAAGTATAAACATGGCTATGAATATTTGTGAAATGGCATAACACCATATAACCATGTTTATTATGCATTATGACTGCCTTATGAAGCTGTCATCTATAATGCACTATAGATACCTTCTTAATGCAGCACAAAGCATCCTTAATTCTTATATTGAATGTTATAATGTACTATGAAAGTATGTATAGTGCTTTATAGATGAGAGCTTCATTGGAGCTTATGAAGTATTATAACCAACCTGGGCCGGACTGTGGCATAGGCGGTATAGGCAAATATTAACGGCGCCGTCCGTTCAAAGGGGGCGCCTGGGTGCCCCAAAGGGTAGAAAGAGAACGGGGGGAAAATTAAATATTTAAACGTTTACTAAATTTATTTATTAATATTATTTTACACTATTATTTCAAAATAATAAAAAGCTTATAAAACAAGCAAATCTTACCAAATAAGCAGTTTCTTTCCTTTGGTATGCCTGGCTCTCCCTCCCTTCCCTTCTAATTAAAACAGACATTATCATGTCAGAAAGACCAAAGCCCTCCGGTGCCCAGGGAAGAAAAAGAAGCAAAGAAAAAATGAGGAAAAGACAGAGGTAATAATCATTAATGACAGTAATTACCGTGTTACTGTCTGAGCCGTGGAGCAGAGTGTTATTAGCTTACTTTGGATAATTCAGCCTTTGCTAATTTAATAAATTAATCAATATAATTAAGTAATCAATCAGTTAACTTAAATTACTCCCAACGTAAATTCATTAGGGAAAGTTGGAAATACTTTTCAGGTGTTTGGGAGTTTATTTGTATTGTAAATAGCCCCTTAAAACCATGATCCATGATCTTCACAGGCCCAAAGAATTGCACTCTTGCTTTCAGCATCAAGCACACGGGAGATGATGGGTGAATCTCAATACCAAGAACGCAAGATCATACTTGTGGTCTTGGCAAGACCAGTCTTGCGAACTTGCCTTTTCAGAACGAACTTGGAGTGTAGTGAATCATGGGATTGGTCTTGTTCCGGATGCAACTGATGTGCCCTTGATATTTGGGGCGGAGCAAGGCCAACGTCCGGGGATTTTTACTGTCCTCTGTACTTACGTTCTTAGTATTGGAACTGGTCTTCGGCGATGGAAGATGGTGTAAAACGGGTACACGAGAACACAAGCATGAATGAATAAATGAATAATAATGAATAATTTTTATAATGTAAATTAGAGAAGGCACCAGTCCGATACCCACATTTGTTATTGGGCCAGTACTGGAGGTGGGTGAGTAAGAAACCAGTCTGATTTTCCATCAGAGACAGGTCTAATGTGAAAAATCTCAAAAATGCTTGTAGCCTTTGCATGACATACCGTGAACTAAAGCGTGGGTCACATGATGGCGAGCTGTTCAGCAGTGCATGTGCACGGCGCAGTCATGAAGGCCGTGTGTAAATACAGCAAAGGTCCGTTCATACTTCCCTCTCCCACATGTGCTTTTGGGTCACGCACAGGCTGAATGACATAAGCTCCGTCTGCAGGGGTTTACACTGTGGTATACAGTGATATTTGTATGAGTGATTTCTTTATTATATTTATTCTGGTAGCAGATTGCACAATTTGCCCAATAAGAAATATTTCTGTTAATTTTCGTGAAATTTGTTACTGATTAAAACTAAGAAGCAGTAAATCATGCTGGCAGTTAATGTCTTCCTGTAGCGATGTGACATAGCCTTTGTTTGAGCAACATGACCGTTATATTTTCCTATTAGCAAACTCAAACAATGCCACAACAACACTAAAGGTAGATGGTTTACCATATTAACTGAAATGTATTTATACAAATACCTCATTTAATGCTTAATATGATAAAGGGGGAAAATATCATATTGGTATCGGGACTGATATCAGGATTTTTCTGTACTTTTGAATTGATGAGTTTGTAATTAGGAGCACATGGTAGATGTTAGAAGTGCTTTGTTGAAATCCCAGAGAATTGCTCCTGTGGTCTTAATTTTTTGTGTTTTTGTGTTAGGTTCCTATTCAGAACATCTGCACAGTGAAGTCATCCCTTGGATCCCACAATGGTAGTGCGTTGGTCCCTGCTTTGTAGACTGGCCGCCCTGGTCTGTCTCTGGGTCTTGGGCCAGACTCAGAGCGAGAACCCCCAGATTCAGCTTCGACTGGCCGGCACCAAACGCAAGCACAACGAGGGTCGGGTGGAGGTGTACTACAGCGGCGAGTGGGGCACGGTCTGTGATGACGACTTCTCCATTCACGCCGCCCACGTGGTCTGCAGACAGCTGGGCTTCCTGGAGGCCACTTCCTGGTACCCATCTGCCAAGTATGGCCGAGGAGATGGTGAGACATCCTGATGGTTTGACTAGCTGCAACTTGGCATTTCTGGAGCGCACATGTCATCTGTGTAAATGGGTCCTTCAGGGATGTGAAAGCAATGTAGAAAATTTAGGGTCTTGGACAAAGAGCAAATTTGATGCACAATTAGGAGTTTATATGCTGTACTGGGTAAATCATTAACTAAAGTTGTTATAGGCAGAAATATTATGCAATTATAGTGTTACCGGCACTTGGCTTAAATGAGTTTTCTGTACAGTTTGTAATTAAGTTTTACTGCACCATTATTACAAGACATCTATTAAAGTTTGTTTTTTTCTGTGCTATTTTAAAAATTGCTATTTATAGGATAATATTAACATGAACATTCTTGTTATTTGGAAAAGTCCACACCTAAGTCATTAGTCTTAAATGTTGTGTAGCTCAGTTAAAGATTCTTGTTTAGATGTGTTACTAATGCTTCCAACTGTGTGGTTGGTTTTGAAAAGTACTTTTAGCAGCCTTCAGAATTGTTGTTCACCTATGTCAAGGTTTCTAGACGAAAAGCTTTTGTGATACTAATTGGTCTCGTGCCGCAAGTCTGTGCTGGGATACCCTCGCATCAAATAGTGTGGATTTGTCGCTTTCTCTGGACTGCCCTGCAGTTCTCTGACAAATTTTATTCAAATCGCCTACCTCAGTTTCATAATGTGTCTGTGGGTTTTTGGATGACTAAAATTAGTCCACATTCATTGACTACTGATAAAAATGTTCATACGATCTTTCTTCGGGGAGTGAAATCCACAAAGGAGTACACAGAACGGGTTTCCTTCACTGCTTTGGGAACTAGGTGAGGGACTTCCTGGGATATCAGATCGTGTCACACTCTCAGGCAGGGCAGCGGTTATCTGGGTGATGAATGTTCATGTTCCTGTGTCCAACTCTCCTAGGCCACATCTGGTTGGACAACGTCCACTGCACAGGGAGAGAGAAGACACTGGCTGAGTGTTCTTCCAATGGATTCGGGGTGTCTGACTGCAAGCACTCTGAGGACGTGGGGGTGTTGTGTAGTCATAGGAGAATCCCAGGCTACAGGTTCACCGGAGCGTTGGCCAATAACATTGAGGTAAACAATCACTGTTAATACACACTTAAGGGTTTCTGCTCCCACTCCTTTAGGTGCACGCCACTGGACAGGGTTTCTGCTCCCACTCCTTTAGGTGAACGCCACTAGACAGGGTTTTTGCTCCCACTCCACTAGACAAGGTTTTTGCTCCCACTACTTTAGGTGCACGCCACTGGACAGGGTTTCTGTTTCCACTCCTTTAGGTGCATGCCACTGGACAGGGTTTCTGCTCCCACTCCTTTAGGTGCACGCCACTGGACAGATCTGGCTGTCATTTACATTTTTGGATGGGGTTGGCTTAGTCATGCTAGAACTTGGTTTTGTGAATCTCCAAAAATGAAGAACAGATGTGGGGAAGGGAAATAACTTTTAAACCAAAGTGTCCACAGGATCATTTTGGAGGTTTCTGGAACAAAATTGCTTAGTTATGTTCAAAAGTTTTGTTTAGTGGAATTCTGAAGTTCATCATCCCTTTTTGATTGTTGATTAACTTAATGCTGTTATGTTGTGCATACATCTATATTTTAGCTTCATCTTCAATGTCACATTAAAGCCATGATATATAACATTGGTTGCTTTTGATCTGTGCTGGCAGATCAAGTCCACATAGTATACTGAATATCTGTCAGTAGTATTAGGTCTCCTTCACTTTCGATAACTGACACAAGAATTTTGCTACAATAGTAGTGACAGTACAACAAGCTGATTCCAGATACTGTTCCTTGAACGACACTTGATAGGACCCCATTTCACACCCTGATGTGCTTCCACTGGTACAGATCTAAAAAAATGCCATTGCGAGGACTGAGGGGCTACATTATGCCTCAGACCTTGATGGGCTATTTCTGTCGAACCTGAGACCACATGTTACTCTTCAGCGAGCCCCATGATGTTTTTAACCTGGTATTTGATGGGCTGGGGTGTGACTCAAAGCAAAGCTTTATCAAGAGATGTTGCTGTCTGCATGCACTCCAGTGTTTGCACTCCAGTGTTTGCACTCCAGTGCTCACTGAAGGCTGTTTGGACTCCCACCACTTCAAGCAGTGCTGTGGAGCATCCCACATTAGGTCCTCACCCAGCCTCCTACGGTTCCCCAAGTTGGGGGTGGAGGCCCTTTTGGTTGAGGCGTCAGTTCTTCCCAGGAAATGGAGCTCCGTTCCGTTGGAGTTAGAAATCATGAAAGATCTCAAGGGCTCGTGTATCTGTACATACAGTGGAATGCAGTCTATGAAGTGGCAGTCTGGTATGTACCACAAATTGGGAAAATGTCATGGAGAATGATGTCAGAACTGTAAAGGAGAAGGTTATTCAGTGATACTAACTGAAATGTGAAAAAGCAATTGTCCTCCGGTCTGTAGGAGGATGGAAGCTCACATGTAGACATAGTGAGAAGGACCTTGGGGTCTGAAGGCTTTTCCTCAAGCCGTCTGTGGAAAAGGCTGAACTCAGCTTTTCCAGCCCCCTCATTTAACTTCCTTCATCTATGGGGAGGGGGTGCTGGTTTGCTGCTTGATCACTTAAGCACTCCCTGCATTACAGCCCTGCCCTCCCTCACTGAGGACGGCGAGGTGACTCGGGGGGGGGGGGCAGTTCCATGGCAGATTACGGAAACGATGATGACCGCCCCGCTGGGACGGCGATCCCAGGCGGTTACTCATTTCTCCCACCCCCCCTAAGGGTCCTCATGGCCGTCTGGAAATGGAATAGTATCTCGACGGGTCACCAAGTGTGGCGCACGGATTTCACCTACCGCTTTTCTGAAGTGTAAGCGGCGCCGTAGTCTTCATCGATGGAGCAGCTCTGAAATCTCGAACGTTTTAAAACTATACTGATAGTCTTTGTTTTTTCAACCCCACATCTTCTCCACCTTTATGCTAAGCTGTCTGGCCTTTTATGGTATCATTCACAAAGCAACTAACTAATTCCACTGTATTTCTATTATAGTCACCTTTCTAATTCAGCAGTGCTTTTATCCAAATGGATATATGTTTTTGACAAAGCAGGGCCAACCAAACCCTAGACTAGTTGGTAGTTATGGGCCTTGACCCAGCGACCTTCCGACAGCATCCTAACCCACAGAGCCACACACTGCCCCCATTGATTAGCATGTGACTGAGATGTAAAAAAAAAAAAATGAATCGGCCTATACACACTCTGATTGACTAACAGTTTTAACATGTATCGGACAGGAAAGGGCAAAATTAGACGTAGAGGTTTTGCTTTCTGAAGTGGTTAGTAGCTCTAACCACATGAAGCCTCATATGAAAGGTGAACAAACCACTGGATCTCTAGCCAGGTGGTTAGGCGGCTAAATAGCGGTTTGTGATAATGCAGGTCGTGTTAATGCAGGCCGTGTTAATGCAGGCCATGCTAATGCAGGCCGTGATAATGCAGGCCGTGTTAATACAGGCTGTGCTAATGCAGGCCGTGATAATACAGGCCGTGTTAATGCAGGCCATGCTAATGCAGGCCGTGATAACGCAGGTCGTGTTAATACAGGCCGTGTTAATGCAGGCTGTGTAAATGCAGGTCATGCTAATGCAGGCCGTGATAATGCAGGCCGTGTTAATACAGGTCGTGTTAATGCAGGCCGTGTTAATGCAGGCCATGCTAATGTAGGCCGTGATAATGCAGGCCGTGTTAATACAGGCTGTGCTAATGCAGGCCATGCTAATGCAGGCCGTGATAACGCAGGTCATGTTAATACAGGCCGTGTTAATGCAGGCTGTGTAAATGCAGGTCATGCTAATGCAGGCCGTGTTAATACAGGCCGTGTTAATGCAGGCCGTTATTAATTTAGATGCTTTGCTTTCACCCTGTCTGGTGAAAGTACTTAGAAATGTTCACTAGTCCAGGTGTAATCATCAGTCCACGTTAATTCAGTTCTTCTCATTTTTGTCCCTATGTGTTTACCCTTAAAACCACATAAAACCAGCTGGGATTCCACTTGTGGGTGGGAATGTGAGTGATGTTGGCCACGCAGGAAGTTGCCGCTCTTGCTGTGTCACGGCTGGTCTGATGCAGCAGATGCACGTCAAGGGCAAGGACTGAGGTGGAGTTACTCAGCTTCCTGATGGGGGCGACCAGCCGCCTCATCATACACCAGCCAATGGAAGAAGACCTAAATCCACGCTGTTTGAGTTTACCTTTTAATTAGGGGTTTCGTGACTCTGGGTACAATGGCCTTGCAGACATGCTTGCTTCCTCCTCTAATAGTTCAACATTTTTACATGAATTGACAAAAGTTAAATAATTTCAGACTACAGAATAAACAGTATACCACCAGCAATATACCACAAATCTTACAGATCCTGGGCAATGTAGGGACTTGTCTAAGGTGCACTGTTTCGTTCATAAGATTGGTGTCATTTAGCCAAGGGGAAAAGCATGAACTTGGACTCCTCTTTTGACAGAAACACCCCTGGGCCCTTGTGGGGTATTTGAAAGTAAAGGTTTCAATCTCCTGTCAAATTCACTACAAGTGACACCCAGCTTTACACATTAGATGTGAGTGATCCTGGTTTTTATTTCCTCTGTTAAAACACTAAATTGCATATTTATTGGTATCCGGTGTTTTTTGGCCAAAACAAAAGGGCCTTTTAAAGGGACGCTTCATTCATTTATGAATTCCATTCTCTATTCATTTAAATAGGTACTTTTAGCCAGTATGATTTACATGATTACAGAAATACCCACAGAGCACTAAGTAATAATATGTAAATCCACATATTTCATATAATGACAAAATTGAAGAGCCAGGTGCTGACGCTCCCTCCCTCTTAAAGCGCTTTGATTGACTCTCCCCCTTAGCTGTATGATGGCGAATTGATGCATGCGCTGGGCTGTGTGCCTGAGACCTGAGTGTGCTGGCTTTGTGTACGTGCACAAGAAGCAGGAACCATGCAACGTGCTCTGGAAGGAAGAGCGAGAGGGTCCGCTTCCTTTGCTGGTGGCCAGACCTGGGTGTCCATTTTTAAACCGAAAGCCCAAGCTGATATGAAAATTTTATATAGTAAAATGGGCTCCTGGTGGAGTGAGCTGATTGGCCCCAGATGTTCTCAGTTTGCAGACATTCTGTGGCAGAAGCTCTGTTTCCATGCATGCCCCGCTTTGAAGTCATGATCTTGGCCGCAGTGGGCAAAGATTTGAGTTTGTTTTTTATTGGATGAACTTGACAGCACCTGAAATATCGCTCCTTAAATGTTCCAGCGTGGCAGTCAGTAACCGGTCCAATGTCTGAAACGACTCCTTGTTCGGCTCATCATCAAACAGCTACCTCCATACCAGAGCTAACTTGAAGGTCTGGGGCATTCCCATCCTCGGGTGAATAATGGACCCCAGTCTGTACTATGCTGGCCTGGGGAAAAGGATTATGGAGGTCATACAAGGTCACATATCTTCTGGTGACTTCAGGATGGGCATGTCCCAGCAGCTAATCTGACCTTCTCTGATCCTTGCTACACTTGGTGTTCACACACGTTTCCACATTGCCGTCTTTCTTTAGACATTAAGTTCATGCACATAAATACACGCACACTCTGTTTCACACATGCATACAGCACACAGTCTTTCTCAGTCATGAAATATGTCCGTGTCCTCTTGATGTCTACTGGCAGACTAGCACAGCTGTTTTAGACTTTTGAAATATATCTATATTTATTTATTTATTAAACCAAAGGAACTCGAGACTTGGGCTTCACAGCTGCCAAACATGGTTGGTTGAATTCCTGGCATGCATGTGAGGACTGAGACTGGGGGTGATGGGGACATCCTTAGGGCGCAACGAATCTGAACTTGATCATTGGCAGGCGGGGATTTTGGCTGTTGGCTGAAAGCCAGAGGCTAATTACCAGAGGCTGAATCCGGAGCAGCTTGGGAGGCCAGAGCGTCTCGCTAGTAACACGTAAGGATGTTGTTGAAGGGTGTTAATGTGCATAAACTAGGGGTTACATGACTTAAG
The DNA here is from genome assembly GCA_026781145.1 of Hippopotamyrus pictus. Lineage (NCBI taxonomy): Eukaryota > Metazoa > Chordata > Actinopteri > Osteoglossiformes > Mormyridae > Hippopotamyrus > Hippopotamyrus pictus. The sequence continues at coordinate 25,186,098 of JAODLC010000123.1, read as the reverse complement.
ATTTTTTTATAGTTGACAGTTATATCATAAAAGTCGAGTCCACATTGACTAATCGCTGATGACATCATCAGTAAAACCGCAGGAGAAGGGAATGCTTTGCAACAAGCAACAATATGTATTCACAAAACTTGTTGCATATGCTGACAACAGCTCATACACATATATTTTACAGGGAACAGAAACCAGCAGAAAAATACTTGGTAGAAATAATTTATGCAACAATAACACTTGTGTGCTACAGCTTCCATTGAATTATGGGTATAACAATTGGGGAGGAAAACAAAACTTGTATAACATCCAGCCTGTAAGCCTGCTCCTCGCTGTCGAAAAGTGCTTATTCACCGAAGTTCAGGAACCTAGTTCCTGGTTCCTAATTCCTAGGCCGTCTCGACCAGGAGCTTTTGCAGCTCCTGGTCACTTTTGTGTGTTGCTTTCCCACCTCGCAACAGGAACTGTGACCTTTATGCTAAATAAGCATGGGAAATGCAAAAAGCTCATAGGTTAAACTTAACACCACCGTCCCAGAACAATGGGGGTCAAACAAGGCATTTTGAATTTTCTGAGGCAGAAACATGGAGATGCAAGCAAAAAGGTATTATTTTATGCATTGAAAAAGGTAAAAAAAAAAAAAAAAAAAAATTCTCTGCTACTTCTATCTCTTTTACCCACAATTCCAAATACCTGATATTCTCTGAGGCGTCCATGTTGTCAGTGTCAAAATCATATGATCGGTAACTAGTCAACATCAAGCTTACGGCATCATCGCAGAGCAATAATGTAGAGTGGAGGTTTCAGCCAAACTTTATAGCTGTTTCAGGTACGGTGAGGCGGTCACCTCTGAGTCGACGATTCCCGACATGGGCCAACCTGATGTGGGAGATCTTTCCAGAACGTTGGTGCGTCTGGTCCGAGTCAAGTAGGGCCTCGTCGGTTTCCGAGACGGGCGTATGCCACGGTCTTTGTTTCGGAACAAGACACGTGTGAGGAAACTGGAATAACCCTGAGCAGACAGCCCAGTCACCCGAGGGGGGGTGGGGGGGTGTGCAGCCGGTGAGTCATGGGGCGGGAGGCACGCTCACGCACTCTTAAATGTACAAGGCGAACTCTTGCGGAAAGAAGAAAAAACAAAAGGCTGAGGCTGACAAATGGAGACGGCGTCTGTGCCCTACACGAGGAGCACAAGTTCGGCAGATGCCTGCTGATTTCGTTAACTGCTCTTTGCTGGAGTGGTGACCACCTGTTCCGTGCGGGCCGTTACCGCGGTAATGCGATACAGGTCGTCCTCCTTGTCTGAGACCCCGTCTTCGGATGTGGGTGAAAGCAGCCTGCCATCTGACCCGCTTTAACGCCATTCATCGCGAAAACACAGCGAGTCAACACGACGCTGGCCAGTGATATTTTAGGTGGCTGCGGCTTTACACACGAAGTACCTCGTACGCATAAGAATCCCCACTTTTCACCCCAGTGGGCGATTTTAACGGCCTGTTAAACTGTTTTAATGAACACAGAGTCTGTAAAGAGCCCCACCGTCCTGGAAAGTTGCCAACAGGCCAGTCACGGAGCGTGTCGACCTGACGCTGGTGAAGCTTTAAGAGCAAATGGTGCCGTTAACGTCGCTTTCCCGTCAGTGCCGCCTGCCCGCCCCCGTACTCCCCGCACTGAAGCTGCACGCACAAAGGCTCGTTTGGCCGTCGCCTTATTTTAGCCAGTCACGCCTTCACCATGGGGGCCGCACCTCTCCCCCCTCTGAATACATTCTTGTTCCAAAGTTGGAAATTCTGTGCATTTTTTTTAAAATAAAAGCAGAATAACAGCGTCTGGATCCAAAAAAGCAATCCTCTGTTTCCCCGTGTGCCAGAGCTGCCTGGCCAGCAGACCCTGGTCCTGAAAGCCAGCATTGTGCCGGTTTCCCCTGAATAACTGCTATTACATCCTCCTTTTTTGTGCTGCTAGTCTCTGACTCACTTTATTTGTTTTCCCGCAGTGGTTTTTTTTCCCCTTGTTGATTTGATACGGCTGTGAGGTCCTGCTGTCTGGCAACGTGAGAGCGAGTCCCCGTGCCCCCGCTCGGGCTGTGGGAACCCCAGCAACGAGGAGGCATGCGGAACACTATGTGCATGGGGGGGGGGTGCTTTTGTGTTTATGCTATCAAACACACACCCCTGCGCCTGTTTGCGGCCCTTATGTACGAGTCACCGTGGTTTGTGTTTGATGGATCCCGGCCTGGAGATCCTCGCCCTTCCAGACGTCCATCCCCCTCTTGGGGTGGGGGCTGGGTAGGGACCCATGTATGACCCTGCCTCTGTCACGTGTGGTGGTCTGCCTGCTCTGTCCCACTGGCTCCCAACTCAAGTGGGGATCGTTTCCTGCTGCCCCCGGCTGTAACCTTTTGCCGCATTTGCACGGTGAACATTCTTTCTCTCAGTCTTGGGTTTTCATGGCAGCATTTTTTTTTTTCCGGTCTGTCGGCGTTCATCAGACTTTGTGGATTTGACACAACGTGTCGGGTCTCTTACCTAAAGCACTTTAAGCAGCACATCTGTTCCGAGTAGCCTCTTCCAGCACGGAGCCAGCAAGCGGAAATTCTGTCCAAAATAAAACTACCTTTTCGCCCCAGTCATCCATCACATGATTCTGTTCTCCATCACAATCTGTAATGTTCTCACAAGCTTGATGAGAACTTTTATCTTTTTCCTTTTCTTTAAAATTGTCCTTTTCCTTCACATATAATGATATTTGATATTCCCATCTCCCTGAATAGAAAAAGGTCATCTACGTCACCCAGGGTTAATCTCAGACGTTTTCTTTGGTGAACTGCGGTGTCTGAGATCACGTTACGGAGGTGACAGTGGCAGCTTTGTCTGCATCCTGGGTCAGACAGGTTTAAACAGGCCTCTGGGTTCCAACAACAGCCCTGGTGGCGAGACCCGCGAGGTTTTCGCAAGCAGGTAGACCACTCGAATGGGGCCACGCCTTTCAAAAATAGGAGAGGTCTTTAGGATATTTTTTTGTCAGACACAGAAATCCCACAGAAGACGAAAGGCAGGAAGCGGCTGTGTTTACCTTACCCGCCTGACTCGGAACGTCATCCCCGACCTCAAACTTGCAGCATCAGGATGCTCACGAACCTCCTGCCCAGTTTCTCTTCCAGCCTAAACACAGACACACTGTGGCTTTTCGAGGTTCCCTCATGCCCCCACCCGCCGACAGCCCCCCATGCGTGTAACTCTCAGAGCCGCTCGCCTTTTGCATCTTCTACCTCCGAGATCATTGTGAGCCCCCCACTGCTTCTTGGTGCTACTGCTTTAAATGCCATGGGGTGTTTCACTCCCCCTGCCCCAGTAATCAAAACCAACCAATATAATCCCCACCCCAAATAATCACAAAATGGGTGGAGATGTGAACTCCCTTCAATGTTCAATCCAAAGTTATTGCCTTGGATGGATGAATGAATGGATGAATGGATGGATGGCCTGGGACTGACTTAATATAACATTTTCCACTTACACCAATTACAAATGACACAGTTCTTCACATCTACTTGTGCTGTGTGTGTGTGTGTGTGTGTGTGTGTGTGTGTGTGTGTGACATGCATGCCATTACACTCTGGGATCTCTTTACTGCACTTACTTTACAGCCACTAAATACCAGCAGGAGGGAAGCGGACCATCACTCCCCACACGGTGAACGATCGTTAGCACCTGCTGCCCCGCAGGCCTCTGGCACGGCCTCTCAGTCGGAGGCGACGTTCCACCCGAGACCCGTAGGGGACAGAAGCTGCCCCGCTGGAGAGCAGCAGAATGTGCTCCGGCTGCCGTCTTCCTCTCTTTCCTGAGTCCGGGGTGCTGCGTTTCATTAACAATAGCTGGGTTCTGCTCCCTCAGGACCTGAACATTCAGCTGGAGGACGTGCGGATCCGGGCCATACTGTCCTGGCAGCGCCGGCGGATCCCCGTGACGGAGGGCTTTCTGGAGGTGAAGGAGGGGGGGCGCTGGAGGCAGGTGTGCAGCGAGGCCTGGACCCCCATGAACAGCCGGGTCATCTGCGGCATGTTTGGCTTCCCCGGGGAGAAGAAGTACAATGTCAAGGTCTACAAGTGAGTGTGTGACACTTTGGGGGGGGGGGGTGCCCAGATTTGGGGGTAGCAGGAAGCAGGAGCCCAGCTTGTGATCTGCAGTGGTCCAGTGAAAGATCCAGCTAAACAATTTTTAATGATGGCTTCTTGCCTGTCCCCCCACCATGTACAGTTATACTACGCTCTTTCCATCTTTCCATGGTGGGGCGGGGGGGGTCAGTCACATGTTTCGGTCTCCTGAGCTGGTGTCACAGGCCCGTTTAACCCGCCGTCAGTTCTTACGGCCCGACACGGAGCAGGAGCTCCGCTGACTCAGCTCGGGCTCTCCTCGCCTCCTGTTATTCATCAGCCTGCCCGGCACATTCCAGAAGCCCTTCGTAATGCGGGCAGAGCAGACCAGGGAAGGGAGGCTCTCACATATAGTTTACTTTAAGTTTCACATATCATAGGGGTTAAAGGAGGGCGGAGAGGCACGAAGGCTGGAAAGGGGAGAGTGACGTGGAAAGTCAAACACAGACGGGCTGAAAGGGGATACAGATTCGGGCGTCGGGGGGTGGTCAGGTCGCCCCTTCTAATCTCAAAATGGTCCTTGTTCCAGCAACAAAGTGTAACTTGTTTTGCTTGCCAAACTTGTGTACGGGTAAGTGGAGGTCAGATTGCGGGCAGGTGAGTTTTGGTAGGTGTGTGTTTGCATGGTCCTCTTGATTAATACATTGAGCCCATAGGTTGGTCTTAAGAACCAAAGAAGAGCCTTGTTGAGGCTTGTGGGCAGGAGAGGTTCCACCCCTCAGGATGGAGTCACGTGGCCTGGAGCGGGATCCTCATGATGTGGGAGGGGGCGGGGGGCTGCTTCCAGCCACATGCTGGGGCCTCACGTTCCCAGAAGGGAGCACCAGTGTCTCCTCGTGTTCGTCTGCTCTGTAGATCACTGAGCTGAGCCGGTTTCCCGACCTTCTGCAGACTCCCTGGAAATGACGGTCCCGTGAAATACGAGCAGTTTCCCAGCAACACAGCTGCGGTCGGTGGGCGGGGGGGGGGGGTGGGGGCGGCAGCAGTGGCTGTTTTCCGCCGTCGTTCTTCATGTCATTCATCATACCTGCCAAGAACAGCCAATCCCTCTGCCAAGCGTGGGTGAGGTTTCCTTCGGGGGGATCTTCCATCAGGTTCGACACTCGGAAGCGGAGATCTCCTTCACGCTCGTGTTGTAAGGGCCCTGGGTTCACACGGGAATCCCCCGCGTGTGCCACCCGCTGACCTCGTGTCCCTGGCACGCCCGGCCAGCCGGCTTCCGCCGCGATGCAGTCGCTTGGCCGCGGTGAAAAGGCCAGCGACAGGAGCGACGCTCCCCGGCTCCGGGCCGCGCAGGGAGGCCCCACCGTCTCGTTTACGAGTCGTGCGCCCGGCACAACACGCGGCCCTCCTGATTTTGGTCAGTTCGGATGTTTTGCTGTTTGCGTTTTGTTGTTTTATCCCTGCCGCAGTCAGGCGTATTGAAAGACGCGCTTTGAGGCTGCAGTTGATAAGAGCAGGTGTTTGCTGGACTCTGTCATGCAAAGAACATATTTGTCACTGGAGTAATAAAGACGACGTAACAGATTTATTTGTTATGTATAGATACAGCCCTTAACGAAATGCAAATCTGGTTACTCCTAAGACTAATAAAATTTAATGAATATTATGTATCGTATATTACTATGTATCATATAAGACACGGTAAAAATCGCGTGCTATTATTTGGGCCGCAGTTTAAGTTTTTTGCTAA
>JAODLC010000123.1:25117180-25161372 GCA_026781145.1 Hippopotamyrus pictus | reverse complement strand
TGCTTCCGGGATAGGCTCCGGACCCCCCGCGACCCAGTAGGATAAGCGGGTTGGAAAATGGATGGATGGATGGAAGATTAACTTATAGCCTAATATATGCAAATATCAGTCATAAACATTTAGGTAGGTTGTTTGAACCAGTTACCCCGTAATGGGCTTCTCAGCCTTTCAGGTGAAACCAAACCACATTCTGAACTGTAAGCAGCGGTTCTGCTTCTTAAAAGCAGAGCATCTCAGTGAGATGAACCTTATTATTTTTAAAATAACTTCTTTAGCACTAATCCCAAGTACCCCGGCCAGATGATGATAATCCACATTTCAAAAAAGATTAATAATTCGATATTTGTTTTTTTCCAAACCTACATGCAAACAAAGACCTTTGTTTTGAAAGGCTATACCTTTTCACCATCTTTATGGTGCTGCTCTCCCATGATTTATGCAATTTTGTACTTAAGTGCATATGCAGGTACTGGCAGGTAATGGGTGAGATGCTAACAGGAAAAAATAAACTCATACTGGCTATGTAGAATAACATATAAGCCAAAAAAACATATAAACATAAATAAACACAGATTGGCAAAAGCATGTTTTTTCTATAGAAAATTCTCAACTGTTTTGGGATAAAACATGGAACTTATAATTACATAATCTGCTCTTTGCATTTGTCACTCTGTCATCCATCTAATGGATGGTGAAGGACCTGGAATCCATAATAGTACTGACACGTTCATCCATTAGAATTGCGTGCTTTTTGTTTGTGCTGCTGATTTTTTTACCCTGCTAGCACCAGCTCTGCCTGTAAGGGTTACAGCCCTGAACCAGGATCAGGGAGGAAACACTGACACGTTGAACACCTACTGTATCAATTCACAGGAGATACCCTGGGGCTCCTTCTAACACTGCATTTCTGTGCAGTGACACAAATCGAGTGTGGAATTCAGTAGATATGACAGTTCACTGTTCACTGCTAAGTCTGTGGATTATCTTGAGCAACCGGGTGATGTTTTCTGGCACTTTAATCACCACAGAAGGAATTTCATTCAGTTTGATTACATTTGAGAGAAGCCCGACATTTCTACGCCTGATATCTCCAAAACTAGGTAACTGCCAGCAGACCTAGATGGATAGAGAGCACTAAATCCCCTCTAAAACATATCTCGTTTCAGTTTTGAAATACCCCTTTAAGTTAAATATTGCTTATGTTATGAAACTGTTTTAAGAGTGTAAAAATGCCAAGGAACTGAAAAATAAAACTGAAAGATTTGTACGGTGATGTGTAATGTCATTTTGTTTTTGCTAAAATTAATTTCATAAAACTGGTATTGAAAAAGTATCATTCCCGGTATTGAAGTTAAGGTATCGGTAATGGTATTGAAAATTTTTGAAAGATACCTAACTTTGGATGCAACAAAAGCTGCCGTCTGGCTGAGACCCACTGGTCCGTCCAAAGGGGTAAATTCAGAGCTTCAGCAAGAGATCTGAGCTCTTTTAATACTTCAGTTTTGGTCTCATGACTTATAATGGAATAGCACTGAATACCAGCAAAAAAAGTCGGAGCCAGAAAGTTAAAGACATGAAAGGTCGTACCTGCAGACTCGCTGGAAAACACGCCCAGGGCACAGGTGTCATCTACCCAGGTGATCCTCAAGCCTGCCTCGCTTTATTTAAGTGGGAGAACACATAGGATTTACCAGAATTAAAAATGAGATGGCAGAGAATATCAGGAAGTACTTCATCTGAAAAAGTATCAGATTATGGAGCAAGAATAATTACATTATATCAAACTTTCAACCATCTTGTAACCGTTGATCCATAACAGGATCGTGGTGGGTGGGGGATTGGGGGTTATTTCAGGCAGCATAGGGTATAAGACAGGGGAAGACTCTGCATAGTGTGCCAGTCAATCACAGGGCATACACTCATTCACAAATGCTCATACACAAGGGGCGAAGCAGACATAACAGACACCAAAAGGAAACCCAGACAATTTAGGGAGAACTCCATACACTCCCCGTGGGTGGGATTCAAACCCACAACCCTAAACACCTTACAAATGCTATCCACTAAGCCACCTCATATCAAACTTTCAACAACCATCAATTTCTTTTGTTCTCATCCCATTAATTCATTCATTGTCTGGGCCCATTGATTCAATCGCATCCTTTAAAATAACACAGTGCAGCATCTCCACATGGTAGAAGGACGTCAGTTATGTGACAAGCCGGACCCCAAGTGTCATGTTGATTGCCTGCTTCTGTCTGGCCCTCTGTGTTTGCACCAGTTTTAAATAAACCACTAACTTAAAACAATAAACTTACTCAACTCAGGCAGATGAGTCTGGCTCCCTCTCTTCACGCATACAGAGGTAAAATGAGCAAAGAGTCAAACAGCCAATCACTGTCACCCACCACCAGAGCCAAGACACACCAGATGGCCATTAAAATGAACCAGCTCCATCTGATACCTGAAGTATGCGAAGGCGTCCAGCAGGTCCTCCGTCTTGAAGTGCTTGGGAAAGTCGTAGATTTCGATGACATGGGCGAATTCGTCCGAGCTGAACAACATGTTCTGGTAGCTGGAGTAGTCATGGTGGGCGCTCTCGATCAGGACGTCTGCTTCCCTCAGGTTCGCAATGATCTAGCCGATGAAACACAAACATTAAACCATCCGTCCATCTTCCGGAACTGTGGATCCAGGACAATGTGAAAGCGAGCCGGGACCCCAAATCTACAATCATCCCCCAGCCCCAAGTTGTTGGTAAAAGCTGTCGATCAGGGGGAGGGCGGTCAAGTGGCGACCCCTCATGCCCACGGATTAGCTAACATGGCGACCCCTCATGCCCACGGATTAGCTAAAATGGCGACCCCTCATGCCCACGGATTAGCGAAGATGGCGACCCCTCTTGCCCACGGATTAGCGAAGATGGCGACCCCTCAGAAGATGCTCCCATGTGTCTATCTATCCTACATCATCCTTCACTAAGCTCAGGACATGAGGCATGTACAGGACGCAGGTTAAAGGTGTCCATTCCCCTAACAGCTTTAGCATTGTAGCATGAAACCGGAGTACCTAGAGGAAACCAGAGGTGGAAATTTCAGGTCCAGAAAGTACAAATCCAGACCGTGATTTAGTTTCAACCAACCAGTTGAGCATTTCTGGACCTGAAATTTCCACCTCTGGAGGAAACCACAATAAATGAAGGGAGGAAATGAAAACTCCACATATTTAACATAGTCAAGTATAAGAGGACTATGTAGGGAGTTATTTCACCTTCTAAACCCCTGAGTCAAAGAAGCAACAAAACACACTTTTCATTCATTTTCTATACCCACTTGTCCTATGCAGGGTTGCGGGGCTCCAGAGCCTATGCCGCAAGCTACAGGTGCAAGGCAGGGAATAACCCACAATGAGGCACCAACCCCTGGCACACAGAACATACCTCTTGAGTAAAATCCTCCAAGTCTGCTGCGCCCCCTGCTGGTAGCTCAACTGCTGGTGACACAGTCTCGTCCAGTTCCTGGTGCTTCAGAGACATAGCCATGAAGTTGGACAAGGTCTGATCCCAGGCCGCCGGCGAGACCTGGCCGCTGGAGTCGGAGGGGAGCTCGGAGACCTCTTGTGCGCTGGCGGACTCGTTGGTGGCTCGGGAGGCCGTTTCCTGGCTGGCAGGCAGGAATGACTGACCCTCGAGGTCTGCGCCGATTTCAGGACTGGTCCCCGATGTCCTCAGCTTCGGACTGCAGCCCGAGCTGTCCGGCGTGAGCTGGGCCTGGGTGGGGTCGGAGGCCGGGACCACCTTGCCCCTCATGGCTCGTGGGACATAGATGGCCTTGTCAGGGCGACGGGCTGCCCTGCTCCGAGTCTGCCGGGGTTCCAGGTGGGAGCGGTCTCTCCGGGCCTCTGTCTCCTGGCTTCGCCCCTGGACGTCCTCATGCTGGCCTTCTTCTGGGTCCCCCTCCTCCTCTGAGGGCAGCCTTAGAGAGAGGAAACCATGTGAGAGCCCAAGCAAGCCACCTGGCTTCATCTCTCATGGGGGGTCTTGGGCTGATTCCGTTATGTAATTAGTGTAAACAACAATAACCTAAGGCGCAGCATTTGTAATACTTTCTTTTACACTTTTTAAATGACTATTCATAAATTCATTAAATAATCAATTACTATTAATTTACAAGGATTTCTCTTTTTTGCACATTTGTGCTAATTCACAGACGTCGCCCCCCCACTCATTCCTTCTTTCTGTACTTTTCCTCCGTATAGCTTGCCGTGAAACTCCAACCATGTATTTCAGTACTTTGAGCGCGCGAATGCAGTACCTGAGGTGCGTGGGACACACCACCACCCTGCGGCTCCAGCCTTCACCCACCGAGAAGGTGTCCAGGGACGGGCGGCTCTCCACGGTCCTGTGGATCAGGTAGCGCAGCCGGCTCGGCAGCGGCGGGAAGAGCAGGACGCTGGGGAAGATGGGACACCGTTACGTCCCTTTTTCCTGCTCATTCTGCCACGTCCCGGCGAGGTTTAGTCCCCGAAGGACCATTATTAGCACCCCCGGCTATTACTGACCATATATTAAACTCTAAAAAAACGCCATCTCTAAATATGAAGTCCTATGTGTCATGTATGTTCCCTGGTTATCTGAAGGAGAGCCAACACCGGCTTGTCATCACCTCCCTGCGAAACTACCGTCCGTAGAGTGCCAAATATTCAACGTCCATTATCTAAAGCCTTGCAATAACAGTTTCTTGTTCTCAAAATTAAATTAAAAGGTGGAATTTCTAGGAAAAAAATAATCGTTTAGATTAATGATGAATCGGTAAAATAGTCGATACAATCCATAGAAATACAGTCGTTACCATCAGCCCCAATTGGATCCAAGTGAAACACATTAAATAAAACACATAAATAATTTTCAAACATTAAAGCCAGGACACCAGAATAGAAAATGTATAAGAGAGGAGTTTCATTCACAGCCAGATAAACATTGATGAGCATGCAGCGCTTGGCCACCGTCAGGCAGGGCTTACCTCCTCTCTCCGTCTCTCTGAATGAAGGCATCCAGCTCCTCCTGCACCGTATCAACAAACTCGTATTCCTGCTGTGGAAGGTAGTATCCATCGAAGCAATTAAAAGCCAGGGTGACCAGAGGGATGTGATGTTGGATCTGCATCGGAGGTGGGGGAGAGACAGCCTCGATCAGAATTAAGAGGCATGGCCAGGAAATATACCGTTCCCACACCTCACTTCGCAATGAGCCGTTTTCGCTTTTACATGCCGAATACTAGTATTTGTAGGTCTCATTTGAACAGCTGATGAAATACTGTAATAAAATCATCTGTCATAAATATATCCCGAAAATTTCAGTCCTTGCACTGATTTCAGTACTTCATTCCCCCTTCATCACAAATCCACTAACAAAATACGGATATTTTAACCATGCAACGTTTCTCCATAATCTTCCTTTAAAGAGAAATACTCGGACCCGCCGTTTCCCTGTCGACGACGGTGAGACTCCCTAACCCTGCACCCGATAACTTTTCTATAACGTTTTTATAACGATGACGTTTTTTGTTATTGCACAGACACTAGCTACCCCTACACTTGGACATTATCGTTTACCACTTTTTGGTGCCATTTACAATCGTACAGAGCCCAAATGTCAACTTAAGGAGCCGGTCTTATTATTACTTATTACTTCGCGGCACGACCAAGGAAACCCGTCCTCGTCGGTTTGGGTCTCGGCGTATGATTCAGGCAGGATCCGTGGTGCTGCCGAACAGAGGCAAGGCCGTCTGCATTTGGACCCAGACGCGAAATCCCCCCCAGCAGCACATAAACAACTACCCGCCCGCCCCCGGGCTCTGCTCTTCGGCTTCGATTAAACTCGCGAAATAAGCGTTTCGTTAAAGCTCACCCGATTTCCTTCCGCGAAACGACTGTTTCTCCAGCTTGGGATAACAAGTGTGGGATGCAGGGACTTCAAATCGTCCACCAATGAAACACGAACTGCGTAACTTAAGTGGGGTTTCTCGTACGCAGCTTGCGCACTTGCAAATGGGCCTCGCTACGATTCCTGTTTCCGACTCGCAGAGTTACGTTAACGGCGTAATTAACGGAAAATGTGTAGTTTACTTACGATCTCACTTTACGTGCAACTTTTCAGCCAAAAACCATCGGTGTTACAACAGCCCTTTTGGGCTGTAATATCTAAACGATACAATGATATGGGACGGAAGACAATCCTGTTATATAGTGCCCCACTGCCCCCATAAATTATTGCAGTTAAAATATGAAATTCTTTTATACTGAAATCGCAAATAAATAAACCTCAAGGTCAATTTAAGTCATTGATTTGAGCGGATGATACCAGTTTTGCAACATCCTCAGGTGCTAGGTACATGCACATAAAAACAGCTGTGTAAGTTACTTCTAGAAAGTAGATTTTAAATAAGCACAGTAAGAAGCCTGTTCTATAGAGTTAAAGAACACACTGGGCCATGGGCTTATTCAAGAAGAGTGTTTATTTATGCTACAGTGCACAAGTTAAGAAATTATACAAATATTTAAAACCACATACTGTCATCCTGGCATCAATAGGCAGAAATATGATATTAAGGTCTGTCTGGTGGTTATAAGGTCTCAAAAGCAAAAAAAAAAATTATATTTAAGTTATGGGGAGTCGCAATACATGAAATGCTATAAATACTCTAGCGTTCTTGCTGGGAAACTGGTTCTCATTCACACATCTCAGTTATTCTGTTCTGTAGTGTAAAATCCTAAACAGGCTGACGATTCTGACTCTGTTGGATTGTGACTCCAAAAACAGCCAAATTATGGTGAGACACACGGGATTCAAAAGTGTGTATTGATGTAATCAGACACCATCCCTTGTTTGCGACTCAATAGTTCATGGGAGCGATAGAGAACCAATCCTCCTTGGTTGATAAGACTTCATTTTTCTGCTTGTTGACAGGAGTTAGATGAAGAATCACATCTGACCAAGCAAATACACCCAAGTACAAAAAAACTCTCAGGATGCTTCATTCATTTTTTTAAGAATCATGTACATCAAACATAATAAGTGGCAAAGTTCTTTTTTTTTAATATTTAATATTGTATTTAATAAGTGGCAAAGTTCAATACACAAGGTTATAGATAATCCGTGATCTGGGGAGAATTAACTATATAAAACTATCCATTCATGGTCGTGGGGGTTTTAGAGCCTAAGCTGGAGGCTACGGGAGCAACTAACTAGAATGGATAAACATAACGATCATAATGACAGACGAGGGCCAGTGTGCCTTTATCACCTTCAGCAGAACATGTGGTCAGTCCATCTCACACAGAGTAGTAATAAATAATCAGAATGAACAAGGAGTTCTTAAAAATGCAATGTGAATACAATGGGAGTGAAGGAAGGGAGACCTGGTGGTCTTGGTGGGATTAGCGGGCAACACTGGGCAGCAGCAAATGGGGCACCAACCAGCCGACTTAAGAAACGTCTTTAGACAAACTAAAAACAAACAGAAAATGACTGTTAAAAGAATACGACATAATAATCCAATATGAGAATTCAGGATCTACTGAGTTAATCACACACACTCATAAATATAGTGCTTAGTACATCTCTAAACATATACAATATATGACATTTCAAACACACACAAAATCCTGAACTTCTAGAGAAGCACTGAAATACAACCATCCAACATGTCAGATTTCCTTCTATCTATCTATCACCAGACATCAGAAAATGGTGTGGCTTTAATACCCAAAATAATGGGGTACTAATTACAGCAGCAACCTGCGTGACATTTGAAACTGGTGGTTCGATCTGCGTGTTTGAGAGGAGGGAATTGTGCCCTGGTGTGAAAACAGGCAGTCGGACTTACCCAAGTCTCATCTTCCAGGTCCAGTGCTGCGATCTTCAAAAACAGTAATTTCGACCTGGTGTGAGGGGGTTAAGGAAGAACCTGGAAGCGGGCAGAAAGTCTGTCAAAAGGTAGAGAAACAACAACGCCTGAACACATCACACACCCACCCAGATCTACTGTTCTTCAAATGCAAGGATACAACTCTCAACCCCCGCTCGATAGGGTCAGTGAGGAGCAGGCCCCTCGGACCATAGATTTTGTCATTCTGATCCTGGATGTAATTGGCAATCTTCTTCAAAACCTTAAAAGGCAACAGAAGACAAAATAAGATTAAGAAGCCTGTGCAATTAAAGGTTCATCGGGCCGTTCGACTCTTTCCAGACATCGCATCAATACTGACGATCCAAAGGCAGGGTCCAGCATAGTGGTCTTACCTTCTCATAGTGTGTTTCCATGCACAGGAAGACAGTGTAGGCTGTCAAACAAGCCAGGCAGCCCTCCAGGTACGAGCGACCACCCAGCTTCTCCGCTTCGGCATACAGGCTGTTTAGCTTGCGTATTGTATCCTCAAACTGCTGCTTGTCAATCTGAAATTGGCAAATCCCAAAACAGAGATGCAGTCACTGGACTGTGTCAACCAATGTCAGTAAGGGACAAACTGATTTTACATACACATGCTTGTAAATATAATTATTCACAAATAATGTTTGTGCTGCTCTTGTCCTGGGCCGGGAATTTTCTCTGATTCTAGAACAGTTACTTGTATCATGATAACACCGCGTACTCTTTTTGCTGACTACGAGCTAACGGAAAAAAGAATGAGGAAGCATCTGCTTTTATGTATTAAATGCACCCTTGTTTCCAGAGCCGCGGGAAACTTTGTCTGGAACTGGCAAATGGTCCCCGAGGTGTAGTCCCGCTGGACGAACACTTTGGCTGCGACAGGCGCCTGCTGACGCAGATCCTGCAAGCTGTGAGTCTGTAGGAAGGGAAAAAAATCTATGTAGCATATGTATCAGTTACCCCATCAGTATGCTACCACCCTTGACCACTGATTTATAGTACTATTACTCACTACATGCATCTACAAACATCGCCTATTTTAACATACATGATTAACACAAATAATGAAACCAAAAAACAAACAAAGAAGAACAACACCGGGCGAATTACCTAGTTACACTGACATAACTATGGATTCTTTCACTTCTTCAATCTACCATCTTCCGACTTGTAGAGTTAAAAAATATATATATGAATAACTCAAAATATGCTTTTCCTTCAATGAAGAAAACACTAACGATGGTAACATTACACAGTAACCGATTTATGATTTTACTAGACGGTATGTTGTAAAACAATCATAATCCGGCAGAATAATTAGATAAACAGGAGCAGGCAGGCGGATGGATGGTTTACTGACAAACTAGTTAGTTGGTTTTAACCCAGCCCGATTAGTTAGTTCATATAGAGTATATGTTACTCCCTTTTCACACTGGGACAACTATCAAGAAATAAACATGTAAGTATACCTAGAAAATTGCTTTATATGCCAACATTCAAAAAATAATTTAAAACTACATATTATGGAACACCCATTTACCAAGGTATGTTTTTAATAATCTCAAAATATTATTAACCTACGGTAGAAAAATACAACACTCGCTTACCTCCGCCATATTGAAACCAATTCTTCCGTAGTGTTCAGTCTGCAGTGTAATTTCAGAGTAAGAGCCCACTACTGCCACCTATTGTTTGGAGTTGGGATCCCATACAGCTCTGCTATAAAACATTGTATGTTAACACTTCCATCCATCCATTTTCTATACCCGCTTGTCTTGCGCATGGTTTGAAGCCCATCCAAAGCTACTGGCGCAAAGCAGAAAATAACCCAGATTGGGCGCCAAACCATCGCAGGGCATACACTCAGCATAAGTATTATGAGTAGTGAAATGATCAGAATGTGATACCAGTTTTTGACAGCAACGCTGTACATATTTAAAGGTCCTTTTAAACTGAAGTGTATAATCCATTCCACAAAACAGCGATGCGGATTAATATGCAATATAATCAAGAATCGGTAACAGTGTTACTATTCTCTTTTAAAAAATAGACCAGCGCAACTATTTAAACGTTAACAGCTGTTTTCGATCATGAGAGTTATTTTGGTACCTTAGTCATTTAACTTAAGCAAATAGTGCTGTAATAATTATTTTTATTCAGGATAAATTATGTAGATAGAAAATATGCACAGTACTAAGCCAAAGAGGGATGTTCTTGTACAGTAATAAATAAAAACAAACATTTTTATTCAATATAGGTTTACATGAGAACATGGTCCCGCAATTTCAGTCAACATTTACTATAAGAATATGAGATACATGTGTGTTTCCTTTATAACTGCATTGAAATTACTACACATAACTGCCGACAAAATATTCCTTGTTGTTTATTAGGCAAAAGTGGTCCACCCAGGCTAAAAGTCAAACTTACCAGAGCCTCACGTAAATTTAATTGGGTAAAACAAGATCTTACATGTCAATACTTAATTATGTTGATTAAATTTAAACTCATTATTATATAAAATTACATTGAGCAATTAAAATGAATAGGCTTTATGAATACTTCGCCTCCCTTTAAATGTGTTCAGTTCAACGCAGTTTTACTTCAAAAAATAAAAACAAACGTATAATCTAATTATAGTTAGCCATACTCTGCATTATAGCACGGGTATACTAACTATCCAACACTCAAAGAGAAACGGTGATGAGGACAGTAAAATTTTAAATGGAAAAAATGAATGAGCAATTGACATTCAACGTCCCCTTTCTGGAACCTAAAACTGATCCGCACGCGCAACATGAACGTGCGCGGAACAGTGCCGCGCGCAAGGCCAAACCCTCCCAGCTCTTGCGTTTTGTTTCTTTGAGAGCACTCCACTCTCATTGGCTACGCAGATACTTTAACAAGTCCAGGCCAATCGCGAAGGAGTGCGCGTGTTTTCTCTGAAAAATAAGTCAAATTGCTTTCGTCCCCTACCTTGACGTCAACCAGTTGTTTTTTCCTCTTGAAAGCCCATCCCCCTTTCCGAGTCTGTCCGTAACGCCCCGTTATTTGGGGCCTGCCAATTGGAGGCGAATAACGGGAGCGAGCCGCGGTTTGTAAATCGTCCTCTCGGCGGGAGGAGCTCTTTATTCGATCTCCATTGGAGACGCGCGTGCGCTGGGATCGGGGAAGCGCGTGAGTGAGTGAGCTCGAGCGCTGTGGCTGAGGCTCTGGCGGCGGCGTTGAGTCCGAGTGTGTGCTGAGCCCTCGGGGTTTTTTTTTTAAAACAGTGCGAAGAAGAAGCGCAAACACACGCTTTACACTCGCACTTCTCCGGCTGAGGCAGAAACAAGTTTTCTCTTCCTCGCGGGGACCCATCAAAAAGGACATTCTCTGAACGTACTTATCCACGGCCTGCAAAAAAAATCATGTCGGCCTCAACGGCGAAAGTGAGCAGAAAGGAGCAGAACTCGAACCATGACGGAGCGGACGAAACCTCTGGTAAGGAATGGCGGTCTCCACGACACCGCCATTTTTCGCTTGTTTGCGCTTGCCGCGGTGTTACATTTTAATTGCGAGGCCGGCGGCTTCGCGGCGTCTTAGGGCCCCGGCTGAGTGTCCGGTGTGTGAGCGGCTCTTACCCAGAGGTCGGGCGTGCGTGTTGCGACTGAGCCTGAGCCTCACTAGTGCTGACTGGCGGTGGCCATGTTTCCCCTGCGTGTAGCCTTATTGTGTCAGACGCGTGCTTGCCGTGGCTTTCAGGACTCTGTTTCCACCCTGAATGATTTCAATTTACGGGCGCAGGTGTTGTTTAAAACTTTCTCCGCCGCGATGCGGGCCGCGGTCCGTGCTGTGGTGTAGAGAGACGTTTCGTCCCGTGAATGGAGATGTCTGAGCGAGGCCCAGCTGCCGTGCATTGTTAGCTAGCAGTGTAACTCCGCCATCATGATGTGTGCACGGCTCTGAAGATGGTTATTTGACTTTTCTGGTGAGCAGCTTTCCCATCACTGATTTCTTTGCTCACTGCTCTTGATGCGCGCCGTAAGTGCCGAGTGGGGCGCCAGATCGGGTTGATCATGCCGGTTGATGTAGGGAAGGATCGGAATCCCGACCGTGCGGCCTCCATTCAAACCACGCGGCCCGAGACTACAGCAGGAAACTGCATCAGACCGGAGTGTGATGTACAGATCATCTTTTGCGTTATACTGATCGTTTTGCTGTAGTTTTACGGGCACTGTATATTTATCCATGCGTCGTTATGTGGTGTTTGTGTTGTATTTGCTCATGAAAAATAACATTTTATGCAGTGGATAAATACGAAAGTGTGAACGAAATTTGACATGATTGCTGGCTTAATTCGTGTTTCGAGCAAACGGCGTAAACTTGAACTTGATTTTTTTTTTAATCTAAACACGTGCGCTGTAGCTGAGTGAAACCTTACGACTCAAAGCATTCTGTTCCGATCACCCTAAAGACAACGAAAGCATGTGAAAAATCAAATAAACGCGGGAAACCTTTAAGATCAATAGGCATGTCACGGAGAATTAATATATTTGTTAGCCCGTGTAGCTGATCTTATTTTTTTCCCTCCACTTTTTAGAGAAAGAGCAACAGGAAGCTATTGAACATATCGACGAAGTACAGAACGAAATTGACAGGTAACACGTGCTTTCTATGATTATACTGTACTTAGCCACTGTGCATAAATTTTGTGGAAGGATTAAGGCTGTTGGCAATGAATTCGTGTCTTATTGGTGAATGGATTTGTTCAGGTATAGAAACACGAGCGAGACTTAAAATAATAGCGATGTTAATTTGAGTAATTAATACAGTGGCTGCCGGAATATTGTTTTCCAGATTGAATGAACAGGCAAGTGAGGAAATCTTGAAAGTAGAACAGAAATACAACAAGCTGCGCCAGCCTTTCTTCCAGAAGCGGTCAGAACTGATAGCCAAAATCCCAAACTTCTGGGTCACAACATTTGTCAACCATCCACAAGGTAAGCAGGCAGATATGTGCCTCGGTTTACTCATGTCCTGCTCTGGGTCAGTAATATGGTAGTGGCGTTGCTTTCAGTTTCACCTGTGTTCACTGCCCCTGTTTTTTCCCAGTCTCTGCTCTCCTTGGTGAGGAGGACGAGGAAGCACTTCATTATCTGACCCGGGTCGAGGTGACAGAGTTTGAAGACATCAAGTCAGGTTACAGAATAGATTTTGTAAGTAGTCACTGCTGTTTTGCATTTCTGTGCATTGTTTTAGTGTCTTGAGACTTACACTCCTTTCTACCCCTGTTTAGTACTTTGATGAGAATCCCTACTTTGAAAACAAAGTCCTGTCCAAAGAGTTTCATTTGAATGAGAGTGGAGACCCATCCTCAAAGTCAACAGAGATCAAATGGAAAACAGGAAAGGTTTGTGTCAACTGACTCTTTATAACTTGCAGATGTCATATGCTAGTTTTATTGCTTCTGAGTTATTGCATTTGCAAGTATTTTGCATAAGGTAGCCACTGCCTGGTTAGCGTATACTTTTAGCAGCTTCGGGGAAAATAGCTCTGTAGGATATACAAGTAGTTTCTGTTGGGTTAAATTGGACAGCCACCCACTATGGGTTTATATGTATAAATGAGTTCCCCTTGCAGATTTCTCTATAGTGTGCTGTAGCAGATCAGGAGATCTTGACTGTCTTTTGATGAATTTTTTAGGTGCATCTTATAATACTAGAGATTTTACCATTTTCAGGATCTGACAAAGCGTGCCAGCCAGACGCAGAATAAGGCCGGAAAGAAGAGGCAACATGAAGAGCCAGAGAGCTTCTTCACCTGGTTCACAGACCACTCTGATGCTGGTGCTGATGAGCTGGGTGAGGTCATCAAGGATGACATCTGGCCGAATCCTTTACAGTACTATCTGGTAAGTCGTCAAACTTTGGAGTTCCTGTCCAGGCCAGTCTCCTCCTCTAACCAGTCCCAGGCTGACTTTTAACCTTTATATTCATAGGTCCCTGACATGGATGATGAGGAAGGCGAGGGTGAGGATGATGATGATGATGAAGAGGAGGAGGAAGGGTTAGAGGACATAGATGAGGAAGGTGATGAAGATGATGGAGAGGAAGATGAAGATGATGATGAGGGGGAGGAAGGCGAGGTAATTTTCTTCCGGGTTTGCTAGAAGGTACATACCTCATACTATGTTTAAGAGGCAGTAAGTGACATTAAGGATGTTTTTCTTTGTAGGACGACGGTGAAGATGACTAAACCCAACGATGAAAGATTCCACCTTCATCCTTACCCATTCTTTCCCTTTTAATTTTCCTCTAATCCTTGGGAGCAAGATGCATTGTTGGATTTTTTTTTTCTTTGTGTGTGTATGTATGCGAGTGTGTGTGCTGTCCATGTTCTACTGAAGCCTCTCCTGTCAATGCCATGTCTAATACCGCTCTATTCCCAGGATGGACTTGCATCAAAGTTAGTGGAAATATGTCACTGAGGGTCCCATATGTCATCTCCACTATCCTTCCATCTGAAGACCAATAAAGATTAACAATCTGCACGCCATGTTATGTAGACTACAGTTAAATAGCAATTTATAAATAAATATATATAATTTTTGTTTAAGGTTGTGAATTAAATGAAAGCCATGGTGAAGTGATGACCTGCTAGTTCTAGCTTCCCTCTCAATTTTTTTTTTTATGTATAAATACTTTTCAATACAGGTGTGGCCCCCAGTTTTTTCCCATTTTGTGTTCTTTCCCCCTCTGGCCCCATGTGAATAATCAGGCAAATAGAACACACCAGCTTGTTCCTGTCTCTTGTAATGTTTGGGGGAGGGCGGGGTTATTCTAGACTGTTTATTGGGGAGGGGGCTGTGGGAGGCAGATGGGCATTTTGACACATCAACATTTCTGGGTTTATGTTGATATGTTTTTCATTGTAATGTTTTACAGACACCCATGAGGTTTGAAATTACATTTTTAATAAAGGAAAAAAACAACAAAAAAACTCCTGTAATTTTGAGCCATGCTGCTTTATGGAATATTTAATAAAGCAAATGCATATTCCTGTAGAATTTTACATGGAATCTACATTTAACTCCCTCCCCCTTTTTCCACTGGAAAGATGCTCACGTAAAACGTTTAAAGTGTACAAGTTGCTTTGTTACAATAAAACTAAATGTGTACACACTTTTCTGAGGGGCGTTGTGTCTTAACTGTGACACGTAATATACAATTACTTAAAGTAGGCTCAAGTGGGTCTCTGCTTAAATTTGGGAGGTGCTCCACATTTTTCCGGCACTTTAGTTTTTTTTATGTGATTCTGATGCAAAACAAACTCGCATGACACGTCGACACGTATATACTTTGTTTCCATTGAATTAAGAGACTTGATAAATTCCCGACACCGTCGGATACATGACAGAGGAATTTCCCTTCTCCCTTAGAAGCTTTTGTAGCTTCATAGTCCTTTTGTTTTACTAAGAACTCGTAATTTATTTAATCGATGTTACACAAGGAACCCCACGAACTTCAAGCATTATTTCAAGCAATTTAGCAATGCACATATCGTTAGTTATTTTATTTTTTTACGTAAAAAGTAATTTCTCAGTGCAATGTGTATATGCACTTTCATGAAAATCAAAAGCAGTAACAAACGCGGTTGCATTTAAGCAAAACGCCGTGCGATTGGTTTCCTAATGCTGTAAAATTCATCATATTAAGAATGTTACAATTACAAAAACCCAAGGACAATTTAGGATGAATATTGGTTTCTGAATCTCAGCCCTACACCAAGGTCTACCATGTTCCGGGACTTTCCGACCAATATTTTCTGTACGAGGAGATTGCTAACTAAAAATTGAGTCGCCTAGGTACATATGCAAATTACAATACTGGAAATGATTGATTTTGTAATATATATTTTGCGACTATTATTCGATATATTAACTTAAGAACTTTAATTGTCTGGTGGACTTTATAATAATAATAAAAAAATCTAGATTCACGTTTACATAGTGGCTAAAGCAGAACTGGGTTATTCTATCCGTAGATCCTTTTCCTCGAAGTAGCCTGCTCAGTTAGTTGTCATTTTGTCGACTTGGTTGACAGCCATTTTAAATGCTTGCTTCCTTCGCATGCAGATAAATACATTGCAGATTCGACGTGCTAGTTGAATTCTGCACGGAAAACAATCCTCCGTCTCAGATGTGGTCTATATTTTAATTTTATTCGCCAGTGATTTGGTTTAGTGGATTAACTCGTTGAATCACAGAGAAAACTATAGATCGATTATTTAAACAACGCCGCCTACACCAGAAAAGCACATCGATTACACCGATCTCTTCGCTGATTGGCCAGTAACAGAGGATTTCGCGGCTGTGCAAACATCGTGTCCCGGTTGCTCATTGGAAGTTTGTGTTTCCAGGGAAACATTCATTTTTATCCGGAAGTGGGATAAGGCTTCACGTATTCCAGAGATGTTCATGTATTCTGCCTTCATACCGTCTCTCGGTTACCTCCTCAACTAGCTAATGTTCAATGGAAAGGTCCTTAAGATTAAATCTGAACTTCTTGATAAAGCTCACTAACGGTCTGCTTGAGTTTCGCAACTTTTTATCTAATTTGCAAAATTAAATATAAATCAGCATGATGTTCACCGATGAGACTTTGGAGTCGGTAGCTGTGGAATCGCAGTGGAGGAGATCGCAGAAGTTGAAGCAGGAGTCGGTATGTGGTGGATAGCCATCATCACAAACATCTTCGGATTGGCAGTGGTGATTATAATATTCAAGAACAGTGGTCAGTTCCATGAAGAGTATGTTTGTTGCCTTGTTAGTTGCTTTGCTAGTATAATGCAAGGAATTGCACACTGTGAAAGACGGCGTTTTAAGACAAAATTAGACATAACTTTTAAATAAAGTGTGTTATCTTTTGAGAAATGCATTTACATCCATTAACAGGATATTATGTAAAACAATTAATAGACTATTATAAATACTGATTGGAAATACAGCCAACATTAATGTCAAACATTACAAAATACTCCCGAAATGTTTGCCTGAATATATTTACTATGCAAATGTACGTATTTCTGCATGTGATAATGATTTGTCTCATCATTTGTGCAGAAAAGCTGTCAGACAGCGCCTCTGAAGTCTGCTGAGGTGGGAACACAAGCCGTGTACCGCTCCGAAAGCGCCACGCAGACCGATCCGCGCGACCAGCTTTCACACGATCCTCGCCTCACCCGCCACAGTGAGCTGGAATCCCCTGGTCTGGTGGATTTTTTGAACCGGGTCACAGACGTGGTCATCAAAGAGCTGACGAAGAACTCCAGGAGTCACGCTTTTGATGGGTTTCAAGTGAACTGGGAGGACCAGAATCGAACGGTGAGAGTGACGTGGAAATCTTTAGATGCCATCACGGAGGACGCGAAGTGAGATCTTTATTAAAATGTGTACCTATGTGTACACACAGGTCTTGTGCATTCATTGTCTGCAGTACTGTGAGGCCCAGCAGAGGAAGCTACACGTGACCAGCCTGTCCTGGAACTGCACAGGCTCTGTTATTGCGTGTGCTTTTGGCCAGTGAGTCCTGCTCCGTTAGAATCTACTTTATGGGCGGCCATTCCTAGTCCTTCAGAAACATCATGGTCTGGTTTTCACTCTGATTTAAGTAATGTCCAAATAATTACTTCAACACTTTGGCTGCCATTTTATCTATATGCCTGAGAAGCTCAGCTCCAGCCCAGAATAGGGTCGGCCACAAGATTCTTTGGAAGGGTGGAGGGATGTTTGGCTGTCGAAATTCAATACGTCAGTCTTTAGCTTGTTTGTTTCTTTCCTGTTTACGATAACTAAAGTTCTGTGATTGGTTGGCCAGCGGATGGGCCAAGGTTGTGATTGGGTGATCCAGGCCCATCCTGGCCTGCCTATGAAGCCGGGCCTGATGTTTAAGCTATAGTAAAGAAGTCCATTTTCTAAAAACCTGTTGTGTTGACCCATACTCCCCAGCACCGACGACGGTGACTGGACCACAGAGAAGTCTTTTGTGTGCACTTGGAATCTAAACCGCAGAGGTCTGGACCCAAGGCGACCCGATGTGGTCATAGACTCTGCCACATCAGTCATGTCTGTGGCCTTCCATCCTTCACGTCCCTCCCTGATCGCAGGTAACTTGTCAGACTCGCATCAGGTACGATTAACCTTTGGTTTGAGAAGTTAAAGGTTTATATCCAGAATGTCTTTTTTTCCACAGGAGATCAGGTGACAAAGATTGTGTGAACTATTGGGTTAAAGGAGTAATTTGTGGTTTGTATACATCTGTGGTCGTCTCTGCCCTGCTCCTCCATGCGTGTTCCTGACCGCAGGTGGGCTGTACAGCGGGGAGGTGGTGGTCTGGGACACCAGTCAGACACAGGACCCGGTTCGGGCTCAGACGGGCATGTCACCTGACACACATCGAGACCCTGTCTGCCAGGTGGAGTGGCAAGTTCTCTCCGTTGTTCATAGTTACCTACCTTCTCTGCTGACCTCCCTCTCTCTCTGAAGGTCATGGAGTAGCAAGGAGGGTGTTAAAACATCTGCTGGCCTTTTTAGGTTCACAGTTTATATTCAGCATGGCTGATGTTAATCTCTTTTTCTAACTGGGTCAGGCTGTGTGAACTTCTGGGTAGGATGTAGATATAATTTATAGGTATACACTATGGCCAAAAGAGTGTGGACACCAGCTTGTCCAACATCCCATTCCAAAACCATCTGTATGAGATGTTGGACAAGCTGGTGGCCACAATCTTTTGGCCATATCGTATACCTATAAAAATTCCAAATTGGCCACATTTTGTTTGCATGATCGCGTGCTTAATTATAGACCCATGTCGGCAATGGGTGTGGCTTAATTAGACAATTTTTCTAATTAATTCAGGTGTCCACATACTTTTAGCCATATAGTGTATGTTTAAGCAGGTGTACTGTATGAACCTGATGAAATTGTTTAAATGTGAATCTGTCTATCTTGTCTGTCTATCTTGTCTATCTTGTCTGTCTATGATGTTGTCAGTCTTGAACATACAACCCTCCTTTGCAGGTATACTGGGTGCCGGGGGGCCGCCGGGGTGAGTTTGCTGTCCTAAGTGCTGGTTCTGGGGGCCGGCTACTCCTCTGGACCATAGGTGAGGACTCCAAGCTGGTTCTGAGCTCGGGGTACGCCCTCTCCAGCCAGCAGCTGCCCCAGAGCAGCACGGGGACCAAGGTGGGTAGCACAGACTGTTTCTGTTTCCGAACGGCCATTCGTAACTTGAAATGTTCGTAAGTCGCTATTCAACATCATTTTAAGGGTATACGCAAGTACAAAGAACTAGGATGCTGGGAGTACGCACGCTACGCTGCTGTGTGGTGGGAGTAGCGGCCAGAAGTTGTACTAGGCGGAATTGGTGCGCAGAAAGAAAAAATTGATGTCGCGGACAGGAAACGGGAGCCAAGGAACACAATTTGGACTTACAGTCCACTTCGTTCGTATGTCTGAAAGTTCGTAAATTGAAAGTTTGTAAGTAGAGGAGCGTCTGTACATTAATTTTTATGTGTGCACCTATTGGTGCCTGAAACCAAGTGGTAACAGAATGTCTGCATGTGTACATTACTATCTTCTGTCCTCACTGCTGACACAAACCAGGCAAATTTGGCGATCGTGATTTTATGAAAGTATGGGGACAGTGTCTTTTAAGTTACTTGATTATTTTACTGATTGCTGTGGGTGAATTTAAGTTCAGTTTTTAGTTTCACCCCCTTTTGACACAGCAGATTAATTGACATAACACACGGAGTGCTTGTGCTGTCCTCCAGGCCAGAGGTGGCAGCACTGTGGGTATATCTTCCCTGGATCTCTCCCCCTGGGACCGGGACGTCTTCCTGGTGGGGTCCGAGGGGGGCCTGGTACTCAAGTGCTCCTTCTCGGCGACGGAGGTGGCAGCGGTGACGCTGGACGGCGAGAGCGTGACTCTGCGTGCCCCAGCACAAGTCTCCTACTCGCCGCGTTGCGGTCCTGTTCATGACCTCCACTGCTCCCCGTTCCACCGGTAAGCACCCCTCCGCGGTAATTAAGCTTTTACCTCTTCCAGATAGGTTATTTTCCTGTTTTCTCGCCTCAGAAATGTATTAAATAATTTGGACCACATCTTTGATTTTTACTAATTATGTATGACCTAGGTAACTCTGGGTAAGTTTATGGTACTCCCTGATGGGTGGTACTCATGGTACTCATGACTCAAAGTTGAGGCAATCAAATGACTCGAAGTGGTTTTTTTTTTTTTTGTCCTTTGGGTGGAAAATCGGGCCTTAGTCAAATGGAGGCTAAATCTACCTGGTCACAGAGATATTGAAGAAATGAACATTTCTACCTCTCTGCTGTTGTCCCCACTGAAGGAACCTCTTCCTGAGTGTGGGGACAGACGGCTTTGCACACCTCCACAGTCTGCTCCAGCCACAGCCTCTGATGTCTCTGCGGGTATCAGACTCGTATGTTTTTGCGGTGCGCTGGTCCCCGACACGCCCTCTGCTCTTCGCTGCTGCCACTGGAGAAGGTGACCTTCTCTCTCCTGCACAGATTTTCAGCTCTGGTCCTGGTCCCCCCCCCCCCCCCATTGGTTTAGAGGTATTTTTGTGGTATTACAGATGATAGTAGTGTTTCTCAATAGAACTTAACTATTTTTAATCTCTTTTTAATCAAATTAACAAATGGTTTGTTCTACCAGGGAACTGTGTAACATGTAAGGAAACCGGTCATTGCTAATAAATGCATGTGTTCTGCTGGTTCAGGAACAGTGCAGATTTTTGACCTAGGCCTGATGTCACTGAGGCCCTTGGCCACCATTGGGCAGGATTCTGGAGACCAGCCCATCTACTGTTTGGAGTTCAACCCCCGGCTGCCCCAGCTCCTGGCAGCGGGGAACAACAACGGCACCGTCAACATCTGGCAACTGAGCACGGAGCTCACTGAGCAGGGGCTCAGGGAGGCGGCACAGCTGGAACAGATAGCCAATGGGTTGGCAGAGTAAACAGCCAAGGACAAACAGCTGGCCAATGGGGTGGCAGAGTAAACGGCCAAGGATATACAGCTGGCCAATGAGACTCTAGCATGAAGCAAAATGGTGAAAGGTGATGGAGGATGTGCAGTATGTTGTTTGGTAAGGGAAAGGTGATAGTATTGAAAATATTTCCTTTTGTAAAATTAAAAGTTCCCATATATACTATGATTGATCTTTGAAAACATTTCTGTCCCAGAACAAAGATATTCAATACACCATTTCCAGTTAGAATCAGTAGCGTTTATTGAAGCACACTGCATTAGTAATAAGGCAAATCACCACACCTCAACAGCTAAGAGAGCCAAAGCATAGGAAACAACTCGAATGCTATCAGAAGGCAGGCAGAGACATGGACCTATGAAGAGCCTGGTCATGCAGCTTGGCTAAGGGAAAATGGCTCCTGATTGGTCACTGGCTGGTGGGGGCGTAGGGTCAGTTGACAAAGAGAGAGCGGGTGAACTCCACGAAGTCGTAGGCCGAGGGCAGCTCGCGGCCCTTGCTGTCCAGGTAGGGCTTCATATGGGACACGCAGTAGTCTGCCTGCTCCTTGGTCAGGTTCTGCGGGCGGCCAGAGAGAACGGCACGTTAGGTGGTTTATGAGGTACAGTGCAACTTTGGGTATGTCTGGGGGGACACAGGTTTGGGGGGGCACCTGGTAGAGCTCCTCCTTGGTGACGTAAGGCTTGTTCTCAGTACTGAGGGCCCGGAACGCGCTCTCGATCTCCTCGCTGGACTTCACATTCTCAGTCTCACGGCTGATCATGAAGGCCATGTACTCCTGGAGGGAGACGTAGCCATCCCTGGAAATGAACGACAGTGTGTGAGTGTGCAGAATATCCCGGAACAGGTCTCCAACACTCAAACAATAAATCACTCGTCAAATATGTTAGACAATTAATAGGGATTATTACAGTTGCTCATTATAATTTTCAAAATGATCATTTCAGCACATTGCTATTAACCACTGATGGACCATCTTTTCTTGTAGTCTACTAAAGAGAAATAAAATAGGGTAAAGTGTGTTCAGTCTTCATGCTTAAATAGTCAAGGCCAAGGGTAACTTCCAATCTTTTAAATCAAAAGTTCCGAAGTGGGTGGTCTCTGACCTGTTGGGATCCACCACATTTAGTATGGACTCAAACTCGTGGTCGACCTCCCCCTCCTCCACCATGGGCAGGTCGTAGCCCAGCGAACGCAGGCAGGACTTGAACTCCTGATGGTTCAGGCGGCCAAACTTGTCCTTGTCGAAATGCCTATTAGTTGAGCAATAGGGTGCGGATACGGTGAAGTTAAGGCTACTGGGATGAAGATACATGCATGCAGTCACACAAGACTAGCAGGCTTGCGTGATGTTCCATTAAAAGCCTGCAGAGGGACTCACTTGAACATCATGCTGAACTCCTTCAGGGCTTCCTCCGTCACACCTGTGGTGTTCCTATTGGGCAGAAAACACCTTTGATCACCTGACCCACGAGAAACCTTCCTGTAACTTGTGCGCGAGAATATACCTTTGTGAATTTCCTTAGAAGAAAATGAGTGCGAATGTCTGTGTGCGTGCATGTGACAGACCTGGCCTGGATCTGCTGCTCCAAGTTGTGCTGCATCCTCATGCCCAGCTGGTCCAGCTGGTCCCACTGCTGCGCTAGCCCCACCGTGCTGTGCTCCGTGTACTTGTTGTCCAGGATCAGGGCCTCCTCCATGGCCGCCCCAAGGTCCTCGATCTTCTTCAGCTGGCTGCGCATGGCTCGGATCTCCTGGTGCTTGCGCTGCAGGCAAAAACCATCAGGAGGCAAGATTTACAAAAAATTGCAACTGCAAGTTATACTCAAATGATCTCATCTTCAGAAAGAACGATACATTCTATATCTTAGTTCATAAGCTGCATAAACCTCTAAAGTACTGTAGGATCGTCTTTTCATCAGGTAGTATGTCAAAAGTGAATTCTGAGGCAAGTAGCCTTTGTGAATCATCATGCCTTAAATCATGGAAATATTCCCACCCCTTGCTACCGTAAGTTTAGAGTTGGTAAACTAGTAAAAGAGAAACTCCGAATGTTATGTTTTATGGCTACTGTTTGTTACATACCTTAGTGGCCTCCAACTGGGATTCAAGTGTTCCCGATTCTTCCACCATGCAAGACCTGAACAGGAGTGAGTAACAATGAGCGGGGTTACTGGGGGTTGTGGTGGTGGAGGGAGGGCTTTCATCCATCACACACAAGCCACACCCCAGCTACAGCAGCTTATTTTCCACCCTCTTAAATAAGGGATAATAGCCCTGAATATGGAATTGCTGGATAAAAAACTACCCAATGGGCAGTCAGATTTTATTCAGAGGTGACGAATGCACACCCACAGAACTCAATACTTGATGGGAAAGATCACTGAGAAAGACCTTTTTGTGCAAATAATAACTTCTTAACTAGCAAATCTGTGTCCAATTGAAGATTGAGTGCTCTATACATGTCTACTATTAATGGTGAGGATTTTTGGATGTCACACTCTGCTAAGAACGGGGTGTTGACTGTTTTCATGAAAATCAACCAAAAAGGCAAAAATTCAAAACAACTCATAGGGAAATAAAAAATGGAACAAAAAACATAGTAATTGATTTGGAAGCCAAGTGCCGTTTTTCTGGAAAGCATTCTAAGTATGAATTTTGCATATGCTACAGCCAAGCCTCTTAGAAAACACCTAAATATCATGGAATAGAAAGTCGGCAGATTATTTTTGGTTTTTGGCTTTAATTAATCTACTTAGACATATTTCCATACAAATTTCTAAATAATTGAATAACTTAGTAATACCTTTCTTCCAAACAGTCTAGCCACAATGCAATGTTTCCCAGAATGCACTTGCCCCCCTAGTCTGTGTGGTTCAGTGCATGCCAAAGAAGCCCACCTGTAACCATGGTAACCGATACCATGCCAGTTTAAGCTTTAGCGTTCAGGGGTGGAAAATGCATGCATTTAGACAAACCTTTACATTATACTTTTATGCTACCATCATTTTGGCCAACTGGGTAACCGCTCAAAACTACAACATTGATACAGACGTAAGTTTGCCATCCAGAGTGTATAAATTAGTTTTGCTGCCGTCAATAGAAGCTGAAGGGATGAGATCATGTGTAACCCACACACTAAGAGTCCAATGCAACCATAATATAATATATATTAGTAAGAACAGCAGTTTCCACCCTTGTAAATCTGGTGTATTGAAATCCTCAAAAGTAAAACCAGCACCATAAACTCCTGAGAGGTGTATTATATGTAAGCAGGCCTTGGGGAAAGAGCAGGTCAATCGGGAAATGGAGCCAAATCTTAAGAAGCCACAGAGCCGCATTAGTCAAGCTGAAGGGGGTGCTGCAGATGGGACTCGGGGACACGAGGAGATACCACTCGGTGTGTGTTTGGGTGAAGCATGAGTCGGGGTGGCTTGGTGTGAGGTAGGCAGCAAATCGGCTGAGCAAAAGGGAGGGGGTGCAAATGGAACCAGAAATAGCAGAAGAGAACCTTCCGGAAAGGTCATCATCGACTTCGTACTGATAGACACGGATAACCCGGCGATAGGCTATGCTATTTGGAAACAGGAGGGGGGTTGAGAGACAGTGTAAATACCAGGGAAAAGGAAAGAAAAACAGAATCACAGAGACAAATGATGTCACAAAAGGTATAGAGCACCATTGTCATACAGTCAGCTGAAACGGAGAGAAAGCAGACAGACACATTGAGTGGGGCGTTAATTCTAGAACTTTTTTGCCTCCAAAGAATGAAAATAGAAGGGCAGTAAAACTTAAGGTAAAAGCTGGAGAAGTCGTAGTTACCAGCAGGCAGACAAACCCCATTTCCCATCCTGCCGACACACAGACCCCAACTAAACGGCACAGTTCCCCATTTCCTTTGCAATCAGCCACGAACGACGTTTTCTCAGCAGTACGTCCATGTTCATACAGACAATGCAACATACAGGGTTATGCCTCTCACAATATAAGAAGGGGCACATTAAACAACTCAAACCAAACAGGAAGAGAGAAAAAAAATGTGATATTAACCCGTCCAGAAGATATGTCCTGATTCGGAAAAGTGATCCAAGGAAGCAGGGAAGGTTGCGGGAAGGGTTGGGGGAGTGGATTGGAAGAAAAACAAGAGAAAGAACAATGATTAGAAACAAAGCAGTGATGACATTGGCTATGAATGTGCAACTCCACAGAGGACACACACAGACACACACACACACACACGCGCGTCTGAATTCACATCTTTGTGGAGACTACACATTCATTTCTATGCGAAAAACCCGATTCCCAACAATGACAATGACAACCATAACCATAAATAACCAAACAAAATACAAGACACTTGGCATTTTTAGTTTTTTTTTTTGATTGCATTTTTATAAAATTGAGTTTCCCCTTATGGTGACTGAAAAATGGTCCCCACAAGGGTTTTTATCACTTTGTGGACACACACACAGGCCACCTAGTGTAGTGAACTACAGCTACTGAGGGCTGATTCCCCCCAATATCATAGACATGGTTAACATGAAAGACGCTGGCAGTAAGAGGGCCTCACAAGCAGAGCTACAGTAGGTACAGCAGTGGGGGGGGGGGATTACCGCGTCTCCTGCAGCCACTGGTGGAAGGCATTGGCGTGCTGTGCGAACTCCTGTCGCAGTTTGTCATTCTCCTCCTGCCGTCGCTGCTCCTTCTGCAGCTCCAACTCCCGCTCCTGGAGAGAGATAGAAATAATTTTATAAACCAGTAATCGATTATTAACAACAAAAAAAAATCTTACAAATTATTTATGTATGCATTTGCACTAAAAATGACACACCCAGTACTCTACATGTGATGCTGGGTTAAACTGCAGTGAGTTAATTCATATGCTAGATGGAAACAGTTTGTTATTTTTTCCATAAAACTCAAGAGTGTCAAAGGACTGTGTAAGCCATGGACAACTGTTAGGCCCGACCCGCTGACCTTGATAATCTTCTGCAGGTTCCTCCAGGTCTCCTCCAGAGCCTCCATGGTAAACCAGGTGTAGGGGTTGGACACCACCTGGTAGCTCTTGATCTGTCTGTCTAGTTCAGCCAATTGGCTGAAGTCAGCCTCGGCGGAGCTGAGCGAGGATCGGAAGGCCTCGTGGGCGTCGCGTAGAGCCCGGATTTCTTCCAGGGAGTTGCAGCGCACCGGGTCAGTCAGGTCCTCCTCAGCATTTTCAAACCAGCTGTTAAAGGCTGATGCCTTCTTGGCGAAGGTCAGGAAGAGGTCTTCGACCTAGGAAGGAGAAGCTTGTAAGTGCATGGATTACTACATTGGAAGAGAAGCCAGTGCTGTACAATTAACGTAAAATACTTCAACAGGTTATACCATGGGCCAGAGCATCTATAGCTACTCTTCAGAATGAGATAAGACCCAATTGACTCGCCCTAAATCCTGAAGTGTCTGTAATGATAAGTCAAACAGGCAACTCTGAAATGGTGCATTTCCCATGAAAGCCTCATGAAGCTGGCAGACCAGGAGGACCCCCACCCTTCGGAAGTGCTCCTGGGCATCCATCAGTCTCTTATTGCGGTCGGCAGAGTCGGCCAGCAGCTGGTTCCAGCGCTTCATGAGTGCGGCGTGACGGGCCTCGATGGCGCGAGACTGCACGTGCTCGGCCGTCAGCAGCTGGTCCTTGAGCGTGGTGATGTTGGAGATGCCCTCCTGCTGGAAGGCCTGCAGGCCGGCATCAAACGTCTCCTGCAAAGGTGGGACCAGAGAATGGGTTAAGAGCAGAGAGACGGTGCATGAGGAGCACACTAAACACAACCAGAACACATGAGCTTGCTGGATGGTCCAAATTCAGCAGTGATTTTATTGGATGTGATTTAGATCACTTAAATGTGTGTTGAAGTGTCCAGTTTTTGAACAACGTTTTTTTTTTTTTTTTTTAAATCACTATTGATTTTGTGCTACAGCCACCTCAGATTCTAGGTAACTCAAGCTGATCATGAAGTCTTAGCATGAAAAGCATTACAATAATATGCTGTTGATGCAACAGGGCTGTTGAATTGTGGTGGTTTTACGGGTTTTTGGCAGATTCCCTTCTACATCTGAGCCAGATTTGGGGTTTTACATCATTCCAACCATGTCATAGTTTTGGACCAGATTTCTGTTTCAAACTGGTTTTTGGTTACACCCATAATTATAACCTAAACAACACATCATCTCACCAATAAAATGGCGAGACCTTCAGAGATGACTGAGGGTTCTTTCTAAATAACAGAGACCATCAGAAAAACAAGGCCCACCTGCTTAGTGAGGAGTGTCTGCACAGAGGAGAGATCACGGCCATAATCGTCAGTCTTCAGGCTCTTCTCTTTCTCACCTGAAAGAACATCAGCTCCATGTTTTCTTCTGGTTCTAGTGGCTGCTTTTCTCTAATAAAACTTTTTAAGAGTGTTTATGATCAAGACAAACATTAGTATTTAGGTCTAATAACTGCAATAGACTGTCCAACGTTTTGTTGTAACCCAAATCCGTGTCAATACAGCATTGCACAGAGAGTGGAGTTGTGATTCAGTGTCTCGTGTGTTTTATTTCTCCCATCTTATCCCACCAAGTCTGGTAGTTTTCCTCTGACTATTTTTCTGCTCTGCTTAACCCCATTTGTCCCCAAAAAGAAATTCCAAAGAGCCCCAGGGCCTGTATCACAAATCCAGATGCCGTGCTTAGCCGGATAACTTTGAGGATAAGTAGCAGTAACTCTGGCTTTTCGATATCATGATGCTGGTTCTCTTCTTAGCAGGATACATCACCACGACAACTCACGCTACAGGGCAAACCTGCTCCGGAGCAGGGACCAGTATCACAAAGCTGGCTTCTCTGTTTAGCCAGATAACTTTGTGGATAAGTAGCGGTAACTGGCTTTTTGGTATCACAATGTAGGATCTCTTCTTTGCATGATATATCACTGCGGTAACTCATGTTACTGAGCCAGATTGCTCCAGAGCAGGTTAGCTGTCAAAAGGCTTGAACCAATCAAAGAGAAGTAGTCACTATATTGTCTGACATAACAAATGGGCTTTTCCAATCACTCGAAATGGCTTGTCCATGAGAATCCCATGACTGTGATATAGTTAGCCATATATTCAATCTTCTGTCTATAATATGTTTCAACAAGCAAGCCAAGCAGCTTTTAATCACAGACCTTCGATATCCACAGGCAGACACAAAATAATTTTTACATTTTGAGTTCTTTAGCTATGTGTGCTAAATCATATTCACATCTATGAAAAGAGGCAAATCTCTGCTGTAACGATATACTGGTTCAGCATTTTGAGTTGATAGCGACCTTTGCACACTCCCTGGTACTCCAGATTACATTACGGGCAAATTTTATTTAGTATTTGAATGTTTGCATGTGCACTTCATGTTCAATAACTAATGGAGAATTGACACTGCAATTACTAATAAAGATGTATGGAAATACATAATCTGAAAACTAAGTGGTGTGTATTGTCCCTCAAAGTCCATTGATTAATATATACTTTAATGTAGCTTACGGTTACCAGTTCTAGCTCTAGCTACCTGCTCACTCCCAGTTAGACCTATAGTATGAGGTGTAGAGCTGGGTGGGGATCGGTGCCATTGGCTTTGGATGAGCTGAACTGTCAGTGCAGTCACTCTAGCTTCACACCCCCCTGTGGAATTGGAGTGCTGATGTTCAGGGACTCCCCACGCCTGCATTCCCACCTGCCTCTTCCTCCTACTTATGCTGCCATAGCCTTATCTGCCGGAGCTTACATATTGCACTCGCCTAACTGTTTGCACTGACTCTAGCCTTCTCTACTTTGGCTAATGCGCTTTTTATCCCCCCACCCCTCCTGGGGTGTGCTGCCTGGAGACCCAAGAAAACAAGAAATCCAGTCTACTTTGCCGCTTGCAATGCTCCTACTACCTGTGACGTCCTGCTTGCCTGCTCTCCTGCCTTAATGTCTCTCATGCCTGCCCTGCTGCCAGTGATTCTGCATTTACACCACAGACTTAAACTGGAGTGCATAAATCAGGACTTTGTTCATTTGACTTCCTCTGCAGTCTCCTCTCCCAAGTTTTCTTCCTACCAAGAAGTTTTTCCTTGCCACTGTCCCCTTTGGCTTGCTCACTGGGGGCTTTGGGCAGGGATAATGCAAAGCATTGAGACAGTGTAATGTTGTGAAAATGTGTTACACGAATAAAATTGAATTGAATAAATATTGAACTGAACGTTTTCTTTGAAACTTTGTCGAAACTGCTTTGTGACGCAGGCACCTGATTGGTTATAAAGTCCTCATCTCATGTGGTTCTGTCCAGCAAGCCTCCCACACAGAGCAATTAGCAAGAATTTAGTGTCTCCCGAGACTCCCTACACACCGATCCAGGATTCCACCACATCAGCCTTCCAGTTGAACTGCAGGAAAGCAGAGTTCTCGTCCAGCTTGGCCTTCCTCTGTGCGGCTGCTCTCTCCAGCTCACACACCTTCCCCTGCAGTGCGTTCACTTTGGTGCTGATGTTTTCAGCATGGTGATTGTTCTGCAGGACACAAGAGGCTCAAAATATGCTGATCTTCACAAACAAAGTTCTTGGAGACAGGACCCGTGCAGTTTTGTTCACAGCTGGTTTAAATGACAGGTTTGGTTTTCACCTTGGAGCACTTTCTGGAACTTATGCTGAACCTGAGCACTCGTTCCCATACATGACGTACCTTCTTAATGAGCTCCTCGCCGTTCAAACACACGTCATTCACCCGGTCCCTGTGCACCGTGAAGTCCGTCTCAAACGCCTCGTGCTTCTTCAGTAATCCCTGGATAAGGAGAACGCCAAGACTTCTCACAAAACATCAACCTCCCTGATCTCTCGTCTGAAGTTAAAGACAAGTAAGTTCAAAGTAGCAGCATGCTGGGAATCAAATGTACACAGTTTGAATAAAAATGACTTGAGGAAACAGCAGGACATATAGAAGCCCCCCCCCCCCCACTTACCTGCACTGCCGCCAGGGTGTCTCCATAGTCCTCACTCGCCACTAAATTCAGTTTCTCATTAATCCAGGCCTCTTCTTCCTCCACGTTCGCCACAAACTGCTGGTATTCCAGCGACTCCTCCAGCCTCTGCCCTCTGCGGACACAGACACTGCTTACCACAGAGATCCCTGGGAACGCTCTCTCTTACTGGGAACCAACCGCTACTGCGTGGGATTATAGAGGGCCGTCCATCAGCACCAGGCCCACTGCACTTTTCATTGGCTCTTTAAAATTGCCTCTCATTGGCTCTCGCTAAAAGTTCCAAAAGCCCCCGTACGTAAACACCCTCATGGTTGCGAATAACGAAATGTATAGCCCAGAATGCCTGTCCACTCTAACAGATACACTGATTCAGGGTTTCTGGGGGGAGGGAGGGAGGGAGCGACGAAACTAAAGTCCCGCCTTCACAAATGTTCAGAATGTACCGGAGGCTTAAATGGTGTGAAAAGAAGCAGTTAACAAAAGGGGAGGCGTAGGCCGTACCGTGCTGCTGTCAGCTCCTTCAGTTCCTTCCAGTGCTCCACAAACTGGGCCAGCCTCTGCTGGATCTCCTCCAGCCCCATGGTGTCATCCTCAGAAAGCTTCTTCCCGGTCTCCAGCACAGACTTTCAGGGGGCAGGGAAGTAGGATGAAGGAGGCAGAGGCAAAAGACAAGAAGAACACATCACTGGGAGGTACTGGAAGAGGGAGGGGAGCTATGGGCCAATCTAGGTTGCATGTACAGCAAGTTTGAGCAGTAAGTGAGAAAAACAGACGAGGTGCTAGTCATGCTAACATACGTTAGCTAGGCACTAACACAGTGCTAATGTCAGGCTAATGCTCTGTGCTCCTGTTTGAAATCCCGTACCTGTATTGCTGGGTCGTGTGCCACCAGCTCAGCCTCCAGCCTCTTGTGCTTCTTTCTCAAATTCTGCACTCCTGTCAAGTCACGTCCGTAACCCTCTGAACTCACTAGTAGCTTCTTCTCTCTGTGTGTGAAAGGATGGCGGTTTGTAGGGCCAGTGAAGACTAGGGCTGCGGTCTGAAATATGGTTGTTCTCTGATCTCGGCTTCTAAGTTTTCATTAATTTGTGGTTGAGAAATAAAACATTTGACATAATGCTGGGGGGAAAATAGTGATCCTTCTCAAATATCAAAGGAGTGGGGGCTGTCTGGGTGTCTAAAAGTTTGAGTCAAACCCAGGATGGGAGGCATCAACTAAACTCAGGTTTGCCAATCTTATCCACAAATGGCCAGTGTGTATGCAGGTTTTTGGAATAACCTATGTCAGCTGTTCAAACCCAGGTGTGCGAATTCTTGAGCCAATCAGTACTCCTTGTCCACTGGGAGCTGGAGGTGCAGCCGGCAGCGGACCACTCCGCTACTACGCCGGGCCGCTGGAAAGAGCGACGCAAGGCGATTGTCCACTGTGTCCACGCTTGCATTTGCAACAATCGGTTGCTGCCCGACTGTTGTCGCTTCTGACAAAGTTCTGATGGTCTCTACTGAGGCCAATATGCTGGGTCAGGCTACCCGTGGAATGTGGAGCCGACATCGATCTAGTGATAAACACCCACTTTTTATAAACAACTTCCTGTTTAAGTGAAATGCCTTCCTGTTTACTAGGTTTCATTAGTGTTTGTGAGAACTTTTCAGTTGCGTATGTGAATGAATACATTTTCAGTTGTTTATATGAGTGTTTCAGTTGCTTATGTGAGTCTTTCAGTAGTGTACATAAATGCTTTCACTTGTATATGAATGGTAATTCTGAATAAAGTCCCTAACGGCCCCTCATACCCAACAGTCCTTTCTGGTTAGGATTAGCCGCCCCCGAAATATACATAAGGAGCTTTGAAGTCAAAATTAAGAATGCTGTAAAGTCCAATTGTTCACACTAACTTAATCCAGGACTCTTCATCATCCAGGTCCCTGAAGAACTGGTGCAGGCGGTGCGACTCGTTGAGCTTGGCGCGGCGTCCGGCCGCCATGCTCTTGATCTTGGCGAAGCGGCCATTCACAGCATCTCGCTTGTCCCGGACCTGCGAGGTGTCAAAGGCCTGGCTGGACATCAGGCTGTCAGCCTGGCTGTTCAGGTCCTTCAGACGGTCCTGCAGAGAAGACAGAAGTGACAGTGTTGGTCCCCGATTAAGGTCAATCTTGACAACGTCATTGATGCAAAATCACGTCTGCCTCCCAAATTCAAATATAGACCCCAGTTTCACAATTATCACATCCAAAAACTGAAAATTAGTTTGGACTGAATTCAAAGTCTCCTTGTCACCTCATGGGCAGAAATGTCAGCTTCCAGAAGCTGGTGCTTCTTCAGTAGGTTGTTCACAGAGGCCAGGTCTTTCCCATAATCCTCAGAGGCAAGTAGAGCCTCGACCTGAAAGCAGAGAAACAAAAGAACCGGGAAGAGAAGGCAGACAGAGGATTATTTCTTATGAATGATCTCATGGTCATTCTCACCGCAATGGAAACATTTCAATGGTTATAAAGGTGAGATTTTGGAGAGCTCCAATGGAAGATGATTGAGCTGTTGGCTTTTTACCTCAGACAGCCAGAAGTCAAAGTCCTTGATGCCCGTATTGAAGTTCTGCTGCTTATTGGCCTCCTTCAGTTTCTGGCTCTTCTCTGACGATTTGCTCACCAGGAACTTCCACTGGTCATCCAGGGTGTTGAGACGGGCCTGGAGGTGCCACACGCAGGTTATTCCACAGCAGAGACGAGATCCCGGCCGACACCCAATGTGAACTCAATGACTTTCAGACAAATTTCATGCCAGCTTTTGCTTTACCTTAATTTTAAAATCAGAGAGTTAAGGTCCAGTTCTTATTTACAATGGCAATCTGAGTCTCACTCTCTAGCACATGTATGCAGTATATATTCACCCTTGTGTGGAACACAATGTGACCAGTGACTAACCCAATTCATGCAAATTTTATCACAGCTGTATCTATAGACCGGAAGGAAATGACAGGAAAACTAGGCAAATACAGGGACAAGAACACATTCTTTGACAATACAAACAAACAAGACAAACAAGAACCCTTTAATGTGTGTATGTCATAGGCAGTGCAGTCCGGCGCCTGAGGTCGCTACCTTGACGGCGTCCTCACTCCCAGCACAGGCACCCCGGTTGATGAGCGAGTTCCCCATATCAATCACACCGCGGATGCGGTCGGCGTTGGCGTGCAACTCCGCCTCGAAGGCCTGGTGCTTCTGGTGTTTGCTCTGGGGGGGGCGTGATGAGGCGAGGCAGAAAGACAGCGACAGAGTCAGAGCCTCAGAGTACGTTGGATGACCCAACATCCAGCGCCTCCTCGCAGTCTGAATTCTTCCATACTGGCAGTCTAGGTCTGGCAGCATTTATGGTTCTGTACCCAAGTCAGTTGCCAGTGGCAGAATAATTCTCCCCAAAGGAAACTTTCGGCATCTCAGTAACTCCAAGACTGAGAAGCTGCTGCTCTCGGTGCAGAACCAACATGCAGTAATAAACTGAAGGGCAAGGGGCAAACTGACAATGGGAATAAAGGGGGACACCACTGACACAGACAGCAATGCAGTCTCTGCAGACAAAGATGGACCACAGATGATAAACCAGCAAGACATTTTTTTTGGGGGGGGGTGCTTTTGGAGAGCAAACATCATCTAGGTTTTCTGATAACATCATTCCACACATTAAGATTGAGCACGAGGCATAAATGAAGACTGGCTCGGCTGTCAACTGGTACGGCCTGCTACGAGGGAGATCTTCAGAGATGTAGAGTGTCTGGATTTAGCAGACATTACTAGCAGGGTGAAAAAAATGCAAAGCGAAATGCTGCAATTTCCTCTCATCTTGCTTAAATATCCAACAAAATAAAAAACTTAAGTCATGGTTATTTAAAAAAAAAAAAAAATTAAGCCAATGTGTGGAATGATTTAAAACTTGCACATAAAAACACCCAGAGAAGAGCTGCAATGGTCACACATGGGAGCACAGAACAGACGGTATGGGCACACGATCGCTAAACATGAAGGCGCCCGTAATTAATACTGAGGAATCAAACAGGCAAAAAAGCAAGCAAGCGTCTGACTGTAGGTGCATGTGGGGCGTCCCGGGTGGGACCCCAGCGGATCAGCTGCTACAGGCTCGCCAGGGACACGGGGACGCAACAGGAATCCTACGCGGGTTAGTCAGCACTGTCACACTACTAGACTTACCAGCAGTTTCGACAGCTAAAACCAACAGAAACAAAGAAGAAATTAAATGTTTTAATTAGGAGGGGCAGCACAAGATGGAAACTGGAGTGTATTAATATAAAAATTGGGGAAAAGGGAACATTTTTAGTTTTATTAAAATAACTTTTATAAAAAAAAACACCAGAAAACCACATATATGCCACAGATACATATATTCCATACGTGAAGTAGGAAATTAGTAAATTACGAATAAAAAAGGATAAAGAATAGATGCAGATGTTTTAGAAAGAATGGGAACAGCCCTGCAGGGTATTCAGGGTGCTGTACCTGGATGTTGGTGGGGTCCTTGTAGGACTCATCCATGGCGGTCTGCAGCTTCTCGCTGATCCAGGCCTCGATCTCGTCCACATCGCGGCTGAACTGCTGCAGGGTCTGCGACTCGCCCAGCTTGGAGCGCTTCTCGATCATCTGGGCCTTCAGACGGAGCCACCTGCCGCCGCGGGTGACGACGGACACGTAAGCCGAGCCGAGATGCCAGCGGGGAAACCACAGATTCGCAAAGGGGGGGTGGGGGTAGGGGGTTGCTCACCGGTCCAGGACGCTGTCACGACGCTTGGAGATCTCCGGCTTGGCGTAGTGATCAGCCACGATGAGCTGCTCCGCAAACGACTGCAGGGCGGCGATCTTTTCCTCCTGCGGGACGCCGAAAAAGCAGAGGTGAGTTCAGAACAAGCAAGCATCAGTCAAAGGGCTACAGATGAAGGAGCCTACATGCATCTACTCTGAACAAAAGTGTACAAGATTGTTACATGTACTTTATTTATTTAGTTGACACTTACGCTCAAAGTGTCGTACATGTGAGGACATTAGAACAGGGTTTACCAGACCCTGGGATAAATGGGAATAAGGGCTTTGCTCAAGGGCCCAACAGTGATACGACTACTCTGCCAGGCACGGGATTTGAACCAATGACCTTCTACACATGGGCACAGATCCCTTAACAAGCTGAGCTGCACACTACCTTACATGTTTAATTCATGGTTAAGCTTTATATCGCAGGTAAGGAGGACTGTTGGGGACGAGGAGGGGGACTGAGCACAGGACAGACCTGCACGTTGATGGCCTTGTCAAAGTCCTCGTGCTTCTTGATGAGCGCCTCCACGCTGTCCAGGGAGTCGCCTTTGTCGTCACCGGCCAGGAAGGCCTCTCGAGCAGCCATCCACGTCTCTGCCTGCTCGCAGTCGCGGTTGAAGAGCTGTGGGAGGCGAAGAGGGGGTGAGTGCACAGATGTGCAGTGTAGGGCCCAAGTCCGACTGAACAAACCGGACGGGTTTATAGCACAATAATCTGCTCCTGTTTCATCAGTGTCATCCGCTTTTCTTAATGAAATTAAGTTACAGTAGACGAGTGCGTGTAGCGGCAGGGCTAATGCTACACAGACGCGTCACCACGGCGACGGGGCCCACCTGCAGCTCCAGGCACTGGTCGAGCATCATGCGCCTCTGCACCCAGGCCTTCTCCAGGTCGGCCCGCTCACGCTCCAGCGTCGCCATCTTCTCCTGAATCTCGGGGCTGGCGTAGTGGCCACGTTCCAGCAGCTGCTTCCCGAACTGCTCGAAGGCCTGGAAAGTCCCGGCACGGGCGTCGATTTCCGTGCGGTGCTCCTGCGGGAGGTAGAGGATGTGACATCACAGGCCCGAAGAGCAGAGCCAATGTCCAGGCTGCCCAGAAATGAGTACATCCCAAATAATACTGAACTAAAGCAGGCAGGCATGAGTAACTCAAAATAGTACAATAACGAAGCATCTACAAATTAAACAAGACCTGAAGGCCTGAATACACAATAAGCCCAAACAGTAAGTGTGCTGCACATGGTGGCTTACGTTGTGTGTTAGCAAAACATTACCAGGCTCACCTGTAGCTCCTGGGGAGCCAGTATAAGTTTTAGGTGTGTACCAAGAAGATGGTAGCTATTGGATGGTGTTTCTCAGTCCGGTCGTCAGGGACCCATGGCCGGTGCATGTTTTTGCTCCCTCCGAGCTCCCTGCAAGACAGTTCACATTTTTCCTCCCTCCGGGCTCCCGGAGTTGGGAGGGAGCAAAAACGTGGACTGTCTGTGGGTTCCTGAGGACCACATTGGGAAACACTGCTATTGGGTGTAGGCAAGCGTCAGGTGAGTCCTGAATAGTACCTGATGCCTCTCCAGCAGGGCCTCAGCTCCAGTTACATCCTTGGCCAGCTCCTCTGAGGACACCAGCCCACGGA
Organism: Hippopotamyrus pictus; assembly: GCA_026781145.1. Lineage (NCBI taxonomy): Eukaryota > Metazoa > Chordata > Actinopteri > Osteoglossiformes > Mormyridae > Hippopotamyrus > Hippopotamyrus pictus. Next base: position 25,124,917 of record JAODLC010000123.1, on the reverse strand, counting down.
TGCCGTTGATCCAGGACTGGAGATCCCTGTGTAGGTCAATGAAGAGCAACTTTCATATAAGGTGACAGACACATAATCCCACTTCCCTGTCACCTCACGTGTCCTTTTCACCTTTCACACTCCCAGAGTTTGCCCTTTCCTCCCTATACTAAGCTGGCCTACCTGCATTAGCCATTTTAACATGGCAACTCACCCATGGGAAAAAGAACAGCGAAATGTACTTCCTCCCATTTAAATATTAATTCTTCTTGGAGGAAGTTCACTCTCACATAATTGTCTGGCCTTCCTACAACCAATCAGGTACATCCACATGCTCATAGGAGTTTTACTTATGTAAAAATGCTCTGAGGGCAGAAGGAAAAACGATTGGTTCAGAGAGAGAACCAATCAGATTGTAGAGGAGGAGGGCTTAAGCAACTAGAGGAGGCGGGATAAAGACATGTTTGGTTGGTCCCACCTCCTCTAGTTGCTTGACTCCCACGAGCATCTACATATGCATTTCTACCAGAAGATGAATAATCCCTCCACACCTGAAGTCGCTGAGGAAGCGCTGCAGGTCGTGGGAGCTGCCCAGCTTCTCCTTGCGCCGGTCGGCTCGGTCCACCAGGTTGCTCCAGGCCGAGTTCAGTTCGGCACACTTCTCATGGATGTCGTCCATAGACTCCGGGTGCACCTGGATGAGTCGCTCCGCTGTCTCCTCCAGGGAGTTCACCTGGCAAGAGCAGAAAGAGCAGGCTGGAATGAGACCCAGGCCACAGGCACCCATGCACAAGCACAAGGGCTATTTATAGGGACTGCTGTCCTGTCACCTTGGTGTACATTAATAACACTAGATTCTGATTTTTGATTGAAAATTTATAGCAATTAGGTGAAAGACATTCATCTGGGCCAGAGTATGCAGGATGACAAACTTGAAGAAATCAAATCATACTTTAAAGCAGATAATAGTCTTCCTATACTGACACAAGAACTACAGCCATACAGATGATGCCTGGAATTCATCTTATGGCCGTTACGTTTATATTATGCTTTCTCTTGTGAATTAGGTAACTAGTGTCTAATAAGGACTTTTCTGGGGGACAAAAGGGTCATTATACACCATGCTTCAAAGGAAAAGGGGTCAGTGCTTTCACAGGTCAGGGGTCACCTTGTCTCCCAGGGCCGCCAAGTCTCTCTCAAAGCCCTCATGTTTTCGCTGCAGCGCCTGCACACTGGCCAGGTCGTGCCCATAATTGTCCGTGTTCAGTGCTTGGTCCTTCTCCTCGATCCACTCCTTGGTCTCATCAGCATCCCTGCCGTGAAGCAGAAACCCCCCCCCAACACCGTCATCAAGGTTATGAAGTACGAGAACCAAGCTTTTGGATGGGTGAGGACCAGCGAGCGCACCTGTGGAATCTCTGCACCTCATGGGCACTGCCCAGCAGGTTGGCCCTGTCCTCCACCAGCTGCTGAAGGGATCTCCAGCGGTCATTCATCTCCTGCCAAGTACCACACATCAGTCACCAATTAGAGACCCACCTCGCTGTGCCGGCAGCCAATCAGACAACACTTCAGACACACTGGCAATCAGCCAGCACTAGCACTGTCAGCTGTCATAAAATAACAATTTGACAAAATACAACTGGACACTTTAAGTAAACAGTTTAATATTTATAATCATTTAGCTAGTAATTTAAGATGCTCATGACTTAAAAAAAAAATAGAGAATACTAATGAAGGAAGCAGTATTTTTCATTTTGACACAAAGGGTTTGTGATGACATGGTCCAATGAGAAGGATGAGGGTCAAAGCAGAGATGGAGATGCAGGTTTTTGGGATGAAGGTGAATCATGCAGGCATGATCAGACATCTGAATGGCCAACAACAGCAGGGTTATGAGACTTAAATCCAAAGTCCTACAGAAGGAAACTGTAACAAAAGGACCCAAGTCACAAAAAAACAGAGTGTGAGGACCAAAACTCCTGGAAGAGCACAACAACAACGACTGCCATGGGAGGATGGGGGGACACCAAACAGGCGGCCTGGGGGAGGGTTAGTGGGCTCCACAGAGTAACCTAGACGCAGGGGGGGGGGGCTTGTCTCACATGGAGAAGGAAGGAGGAATTGGGGACCAGGATGAAAAGGAGTGATGATGGGGAAACAGTGGAGGTAAAATTTACCTTGAAATCATTAAAGTTTGCCACTGTCTGCACAGCCAACCGTACAGACTACAACAAATAAAATGAAAATTACAGAAGGAACCGTGAGGAAAGAATGAAGACAGAATATACATCTAGCAGAACTGTTGACAGTTCAAGGTACCCAACCACCAAAAGAACATTCAGAATCCACCGAAAAAACTGGGAATGAAAGATGAACCATACAAGACTGAGATGTAAGAATAAAGTTCTGGGCAACGCGCATGTATGTATTGGTGTATAAACACGCGAGTGGCCATGTGTGATTGTGGACAGGAAGGATGGGGGTTTTCCATCCTGGGATGAGGAACGGGACGTAGGAGTGTGGATCGGAATATTGAAACAAAGTGAGAAGGTGAAGAACCAGGCCTATTTGAGAAAACGTTAAGGGAACCGTCAAGGATTTTGGGAAATGTCATTCTGTACTTAATGAATAGGTAACCTGGAGACAGATCTCACTTTTTAGCTGATTGAAGATACTATGTATGGAGTGGAGTAGAGAACAGGCAAGTCGGGAATCTGTGTCCAGTCAAGCCCCCTGGGCTTCTGTGTTCACCACAAAACAATTACACAATTTTATGTTTCACAAGGGAAAAAAAGGAAAAAGGAAAAAAAATATTTAACAATCAACAATTTGCTCAAAATGAGCAGATGTAAAATCAGTTAAACTGGCACGGTTAAACCTTTTTACCTTCCAAGGGGAAGCACTCTTTCTGTCCGTCTCATCCTGTAAAACACAAAAAAGACATCAGATTAAAGTAAGAATTAAACAGCCCTGATGTGGGTATAGGCAGAGAAAAGGCACACGTGCCGATCATTAACTGCGGGCATGCAGGGCAGAAAACTTACATTTCCAGCTCCTGGGGCAGAGCCCAGTAGCTCTTGTTGCTGAATGAGAAATAAAATAGATCAAAGCCGTGTTTTAAAACTAGATTAGGCATCTCATCTTACTTTCACATGGTCCTTTTCTATCCATTTTTATTATCTATTTTCTATTTATCATCGGCATATAGAAATAATTACTACAAGGATTACTATAAGGTCCAGCAATATGGTGGATCACTGATGTGGGCGGCGTGTGGCTCAGTGGGCTAAGCCTGTGTGCCTGTAATCAGAAGGTCGCCGGTTCAAACCCAGCCTCAGGATGTCTGTGGGTCCTTCAGCAAGGCCCTTAACCCAGTTCCCTGGGCGCCGCTACGGGTGGCTGCCCTTTGCAGACAGCTTGCTTACAAAGAGCAAGTTGAGTGGGGCGTTAAAAACAATTTCCCCACAGGGAATAATAAAGTGATCAGTTACCAAGATTTAACATAGGCTTATTGTCATTCTGAGAACATGAGTGTAGCATGTTAGAGAACAAAGTGAGGTACTGAGGTCCCATGAACAGCACTGTAACTTAAAAGAAATATCACACATAACCTCTCATGGGTATGTAACTGAGGTGCAAAGTACAGCTTTCCAGACAAAGATTTTGTTTCAACCAACCAGTTGAGTACTCTGTGACTCTTCAAACTCAACAAGTTGGCTGAAACTCAGACTTTCCACCTCTGGTATGTAGCCATACCTCATCTCCACCAACCGTACCCACACCGTCTCACCTGGGCCTGCAACAGTTGCGGTTCCTCCACCATCAGGCCCTCAGCCTCCAGCTCTGAAGCCACGTTGTTAATTTCCCTCAGGCGGGACTCATTTGCCTTCAGGTCCTGTTTAATAAAAAGAGGAGAATCAGCAGCCGCAAGAGGAGTCACACATTCCCACTGATCAATAAAGAGAGGAATGTACCTTCTGGAAGTCGTCGATCTTCTTCTGCAGCACCTCCACCTGCTCCAGGTCAGAGGCCTCCTCCTGGCCGGTGAGGGAGCCCTCCTTATCCCCGATCCACTGCAGCAGCTCGCTGGCCTCCCGGTACACCATGAACTTCTTGCAGCTTTTCATCAGCTTGTCCTTGCGATTCTCCCCCAGTTCCAGTATAGCACCGTACCTGAAGGGAGGCCGACTTGTCAGTTTCTGGCGCAATAAGATGAGGGATATAGGAGTTAAACGTATCAGCACATACTCTGACGTTAAGGCACCCATACATAGTATTTGAATGATATGTGGCAGTTGATAAACGGGGTAGTGCAAGGCTTTGTTTTTATGACTAGGGGCACACTAGAGGACTCATACTGGTTCTCAATCTGCTCCTGCCGCAGGCCAATGCTGCCTTGCTCCTCCAGGAGGTTCTCCTGGGATGAGGACTGGGTAGGGTCCAGCTTCTTCACGTAAGCCGCCGGCACGAAGCCCTGACGGTCATTCACCTCCACCTTCCACCAGTCCTGCAGGGAGGGGATCAAGGAGGTAAGAAGCCCAGTCCAGCTAGGTCACTTGAGTACAGTGTTACAGACTTCCTTTTTCCTTCTTCATCCATTTTGACTCCACTAAAACTGATCCAAAAGCAGTAGAAAAAGCAGCTCTTCGAGAACTCGGAGTTTACAAATCAGATAGTTGGGGTGTGAGCACACCACAAACACCACACATGAAGACGTTCTCAAAGGCCACCTTGTTGGAGCTGTTCAGCAGGGTGAGGATGTCGCCCTTCTTCATGGTGACCTCACGGGGGCTCTTCTCCTGGTAATCGTAGAGGGCCAGCACCAGCTCCTTGCCCGTCTCATCATCTGTGGGGGCTACTTGTTGCTTTTGGGAAAGACATGGACATTTCAGGAGAGATCTGGTTCCAAAACACCAGCATCGTCATTTTATTTAGTAGATTACGGGTCACGGGTTTGAGGGATCAGACTCACCCTGCACGCCTCGGCCTGCTCCCTGAGGGCCTCAATGGTGCTCCTGTAGGCGCTCAGGTCTGACATCAGCGCTTCATGCTTTTTCAGGAGGGCCTGGTTTGGAGGATGAGAGGACATAATGTTGAAGGTAGATTGCAAGACCAAGACCATCGACTGAAAATCCGTACCTGGCTCTTCAAAGTGATTTGAAGTCGACTAGATACTTATAAGACCTGGCTTGAATAAGATTTCTCCAAAAGGTCCCCAACTTCCTTATTTGAAAGATGCAGACATGTACGACACCTTCATCTACTATATTCGTCCATCTCGTTTAACATCAGTTACTGTCGGCTGTCTGAATGGTGCCCAGTGAACGAGTTTTATAAATGGGTTTTATAAGCATTAGCAGACTTTATGGGACAGGCCTGGGTTTTTAAAGAGAGATGGCCTTCACCCATCATGGGCGGGTGCTAATCTCCTCCCTAAAAATACAGCAAATAGTCTTAGGTCCCCAGAGACAAGTCCAGGCTTACAAGACCGGCTTAACCAACTCTTTGATGGTAGATGCATAGATTTGTCACCGATATTTGTGACGAACAAACGAGTATAAAGGCACAGGTTACCGTAAAATATGCTTTGAAGACTTAATATTATTTGGACCCCGTAACATGAAAACAGAAGATGGAAATATCTGCAGGAACAATGTAAAGCGCTTTGAGGCAACGTAATATTGTGAAAAGACGCTACATAAAAATAAACTGACAGCCTCTGCCTGCCCCCTACCCTCATTCCCTCTAACCCCACCATCTCGCAGACCTCCGCCCCTCACCTCAGCGGAGTCCTCGTCCTTGCCATAGTCGTTGCTCGCCACGATGGGCTCCTTCTCCCGCATCCAGGACTCGGCCTCGTTGGCGTCAGCGAAGTACTGCTGAGCCTGCAGCGAGTCCTCCAGGTCCTGGCATCGCTGGGTGGCCTTGCTCTTCAGTCCCTCCCAGCGCCTGCCCAGCTCATCCAGCCGTGCGAGGACTTCGTCTTTGGCAAAGTGCCCTGAGGACACGACAAGCGGTATGATCCATAATATACGCCGACATCACAATATAAAACTGCCCATTTCACTTTTATCGATTATTGTCAAAACAGGGTAAGTGAGGCCAGGAAAAAAAACGAAAACGGCCTACCATTTTCCACCGCAGCCTGGCCCTTCTGGGTGACGGCCTTGATCCGGGGCTCATGTCCAGTTATCTCAGCCTGCAGAGCTTTGTGCTTCTTCAGCAGGTTCTGGACACCAATGAGATCCTTACCTGGGTGGGAGAGAGACAGAAGAGTAATGGGCACCTAAGAACACCAATCAAATCAATTGAAATAAGCGAAGGACAAATGAAATCTTTCTGGGGCGTCATCAGGAATCAAAGCTTGTCCGTCACAGTCAGGGCCGGGGTGGGCGGGGACCTGCAGTCTATCATAGAGAGCACAGGGGGCAGGGTTGGGATACACCCACACTGCAAAAATGGCCTTTCAAATTTAAGAGAAACTGTTTCTTTTTGAGACTAGATGGCCAAAATCTGGCAAAATTATCTGCCAGTGCAGTAAGGAAATTTTACATGGTAAGATTTCCTAAAATAAGACAAAATGCCTAAACGCAAATTAATCCAATTCAAATTCAGAACATTATACTTGCTTAGATTTTCATTTTTTTGCAGTGCAGGATAGGATGCCAGTCCATCACAGAACACACATGCAATCACACAGTAACGGCAGTGCCTTAGTAGCTAGAGATGCCAGTTAGACTAACTGCATGTCTTTGAACTGCAGGCAGAAACCCACATGGGTAAATCCAGTATCCCTGGTGACAGAGGTAACAGTGCTACCCACTGAGAAACCACACCGCCCCTTTTCACTAACACTTTTTGTGAGGATATCCTCAAAACATTACTTTTCCAAGAACACAACAGCACATGCATACACGAACAACTCCAACAATACTCCACACTGACCCCTGTTGGTGGAGGAAGCAATTGGTTCCTTCTCTCGGATCCATGTCTCCTCATCCTCTATGTCACGGTAGAGCTGCTGCAGACACAGTGAGTCGGCCAGCTTCTGCTTGCGCATTGTCATGGGCTCCTTCAGCGCCTCGTATCGGGCCAGCAGCGCCCCCTGCTTCTCGCGGATGCTGTCCGCGTCAAAGTGACCCGCCTCTTGGAACTGGCGGGCCTGGATAGTGATGCCGTCGATGCGGTCCTGTTCCACAGAAGACAGGAAGGAGAACAGGTTAGTGATATGCTCTTTAACACTGTTATACGTCTCATAATTAAGCTGATAACCAGTTAGTCAATTTTATATAGTACAGGATGGGTCAAAGTAAATTAAATTTTCATTTTACGAATATCTGTTAGAGAATGAAACAATGGTAAATGTTCAAATTTGACATTCAAAAATTTCTGCCATAATGGTGTTTCACAAATCTGAAGAACAGAGAATTAAACTGGGAACATAAGTTATGTAACTTTGTGAAATGTATCCCTGTATAAATAGGGCAACGTGTCGCATCGGCGCCACCTGGTGGGCGGCCACGTCAGCCTCCAGCAGCGCATGTCTCTTCTGCAGGTTCTGCACTCCTGTCAAGTCCTTGCCGTAGTCGTCGGAGACTAGGTGGCCCTCGACCTCATACAGCCAGAGCTCCACGTCCTCCACGTTGCGGTTGAACTGCTGCTGCTGGTTGGCCTCGCGGAGCTTGATGCCTGAGAAATCGACGGGATCGTCCAGATGAGCGAAAAGCCGCCCCCCCCCCCAAGCCCACCCCCATC
>JAODLC010000123.1:25099275-25117155 GCA_026781145.1 Hippopotamyrus pictus | reverse complement strand
ATCCGCCCGTCGGCCTCCCCCACCTTTCAGCTCGGCAGCCTCCAGCAGCTGCTTCCACATGGCGCCGACCTCCTCCATGCGGACGGACACCTCGCCCGAGGCGTAGTGCTGCCTGTCGATCAGCTGCCTCCCGGACGTCTGCAGGGCGTCAACGCGGCTCTGGTTGGCCGACAGCTCCGCCTCGAAGGCTTGGTGTTTCTGCACCTTCCCCTGCAAGTTGGAGGGGTCCTGTGCAAAGGGGGGGGGAGGGTCAAAGGTCACAATGTCTAGAGCGCGCCGCTCCTGGCTAAGCGAAGCCAAGGGCAGCCCCCCGCCAAGCCTTCACCTTATACGCCTCGTCGGTGGCCGTCTTCATCTTTTCATTGATCCAGCTCTTTAGCTCGTCCGAGTCCCGGAAGAACTGATGCAGGGAGAAGGCATCCTCCAGCGCAGCGCGACGCGACTGAGCGCGCTCGTGCAGGGCGTTGCGTCGGCTCAGCAGCTGAACATGGCATGCAGGCATGTGACACATCGCTCATTCCGACACACTATACGCAGTACAGAGAGGACTAGGGGGAACCCATGCGGCATGGGGACCATGTGGAAGCACTACAGACACATAGAGGCAAAATTCACATCCCCAACCCTAGAGGTATGGGGCAACAGTGCCACCTACTGAGCCACCCCATGAATTACACTATTAAGCTATAAAAAAGTAATTTATACAAGTATTTGCCTTATTTAATCTTCATACACAAAACTCAAGTCCCCACTACAGACGGCCAGAGTCCCGTGATGGCTAGACGAGAATGCGGTCCTCCTGTGTGCCTCTTACCGCGTCTCTGCGGGCAGCCACGTCGCCCTTGGAGTAGTGATTGTTCTGGATCAGCTTGGTGGCAAATTCGTCCAGGGCCTGCAGGTTCCACAGGAGGAAGAGATGGAGCAGACAGAGGGTCACGGTCACGTCTCAAAAACACGGAATGTTTAAGCCCCGGACAGACGGAAGCGGGGACTGAGGATCCTCACGGTGATCTTCTCCTCCTGGGCGCTGAGTGACTTCTCGAAGTCCTCGTGCTTCTTCAGCAGAGCCTCCACGGTGTCCAGCGAGTCTCCCAGGTCCTCGTTCAGAAGGAAGGCCTGGCATCCAGAAGGAAAGACCTCAGAAGCATCACAAAGGGAGACGGAGCCAACGTGCAGCCGACTTCCCGTTCCCGTTCTTACTGCCCGCTGTTACCCCCCCCACCCCCCCGAGCTCGGCCCCAGCCCACCTCCTGCTTGCTCATCCAGTTGTCCACCTGCTCCGTGTCCCTGTAGAAGAGCTGCAGGTCCATGCACTGCTCATACTGCTGCCTGCGCAGCTCCCACAACTCTAGCAGGGCCTCTCGCTCCTCACGCAGGATAGCCAGCTGCAGGGACAGACGCATACAGGCGTCAGCTTACGCATACAGGCGTCAGCTTGCGTTCACACCCCTCTGGAGACTTTCAGCAGGCTCATTAATGCAACTCGCGATTCACTTAGATCAGATAAACCACCAAATCAGACCCCTAACCCTAACCCCCATTACGACTGCCGGCACGCGACACATTACCTTTTCCTTGACATCCTCAGACGCATAGTGTCCCGTGTTCACCAGGGCCTGGCCGGCCTCGTCCGTGCCTTTGAAGCTGTCCTCATGGGCGTCGATCTCACCCTGTGGACGCGTGGAGACATCGGTTCCACGACGGACCCATTCAGTCGAGTTCCTATTTACCTCCATACTACGATCGAATTAAAAGATCCAGCATACGTCCGATTAATCTGGTCCCTTCGCCACTCTCTATTTCCCGCTCTCCTTTGCATAAAACACAAATTGTAAGCTGGTGGCAATTTGAAAACCAGAACGAGAATCAGAGATCCGTTCGAGATACAAGTTTCGTTTGAGTGAAACATCACTCTTAAGGCAGGATCATTACACTGAAAAGAGAGTGAGTGAACATCACAGGTAGGGAGCTGGATTCACGCAGCGACCTTGTGCTCCTGGTGGCGGTCCAGAAGAGCTTCGGCACCGGCGACGTCGTTGGCCAGCTCGTCGGCGTTGATCAGAGCCTTCATCTCAGTCACCCAGCTGGTCAGGTCACGGAAGTCTGCCAAGAAGCGCTGCAGCCTGCAGGGGGCGGCATGGAGCACTGAGTTTGGCAAAAAAAAAAAACACTTCCTCTATTATAGACAGAAGTAAAGACGTACCTGTAAGAGTCGTTTAGGCGAGCGTGTCGTTCTGCTGCCAGGGTGCGAATCTGCTCCCAGTTGGTGATGAGCTCATCCCTCTTCAGGTGGATCTGCGTGGCATTCTGGGGGTGGGTTTCCTGGAGACGCTCCGCCTCGACGCCTAGGGTGTTCACCTGGAGGGGGGGGCACAGTGAAGAAGCAAGAATCAGTACCCTGTATGGGAGTGCGTGGCGGTCTCTGGAAACCCGTGCGGTGAGTACAAGTGTGTGCCGGACCAGGCGAGTGTGAGCGTGTCACAGCGGCCGCACACCTTGTCCTCCAGGGCGGCCAGGTCCCTCTCCAGGCCCTCGTGTTTCCGCAGCAGGGCCTGCACGCTGGCCAGTGCGCGCCCAAAGTCATCCGACGCCATCAGCTGCTCCTTCTCCCTGATCCAACTGATGGTCTCGTCCACGTCCCTGCGGAGCAGAACTAGGGCGTCTCACGGAGCGTGCCTGAGTCTCCCAGGTGACACCTCACAAGCTAACACTGCCCCATGTCAGACCACAAAAACTAACATGACTCACTAACATTGTGTTAGTAATATATGTAAAAAATAACACTGTTGGCATTTAAGGTACATTACAGTAAAATCCAGTAAAATCTTCAAAGGACCTGGCAAAACAGTCCGTCATATCCAAAGGTCGTTATATCCAGAGTTGCTGTATGCCCAGAACACAACTACAGGACACCATTTACTCATGCCACACCCCAGCAGACACACTTGTGGTATAGATTACTATATTGTACATGTAGTAATCCAACTTTACCTGAGCAGATGCGTGACAATTAATAATCCCGACTACGTACGTATCTGCGCTGGATATCACCGGCACGCCACACGCCTTGTAGGCGGAGCCTGCACGTCCGTTATAGCCGAACAAAACTACAGCTAAAAGCGGGGACCAAATTGTTTGTCCGTTATAAGTGAAATTCCGTTTTGTGAGTCCGCTATATCCGATGCTTTTTCTGTATGTTCTTAAAGGCACACGGCCAGGACCAGTGGACCTCGTCCATTATAGACGATATTCCGTTATAAGCCAGTCCACTATAATTGGATTTTACTGTACTATTTTTCATAAGGCTTGCAGACACTACAATGAGATTAATATATGGCAACATAAAGATGTAAACACACTAAAGGATAATAGCAAACTGCATCTAATGGGTTCCCTTAATGGCTGCCCACAGCTAACCGAATTATTTATCCTGCAAGCCATTCCTCTTCAGGATATCCTCTGTGAGCACCAATCAGTGGACAATCATGTGACCCATCAAGGCACTGGTGCTTTCTGCCCTACAGAGAAGAGCACTGCTCACCTGTTGAACCTCTGCACCTCGGACGCCCCGAACAGCTTCCCCTGGCGCTGCTGGGCCAGGCCTTTGAGGCGCTGCCAAGCCACGTTGACCTCCTCCCTCTTCCGCGCGATCAGCTCCATCTCCGGGTGGCTCTCCTGCTCCAACTTCGCCGCCAGCCCGTTCACCTCGTTCACCCGCTCCTCATGGGCCGCCAGGTCCGCCTGGAACTCCTCGAACTTCTTCTGCAGCACCTCCACGTGCTCCAGGTCCTGACCCAGTTCCTCCGACGTCACGATGGCCTCCTGCGGGCAGGACGTCCCAAGGCGCAGTCAGACCATAACAAATAAAATCTGCGACTGTAACAATCCCTTCTTTCAGTAGGAACCACGTAACGTATGGATTAGACCAGGAAATTTTCGTTTATTATGAGACAGGGTCGACATTGGACATCATACCCAAGCAAAAATATAGTGTTTGAGGTATAAACATCTAACCCACAAAACTCCCCCCCACCCCAAACAGATGATACACTAGTAAATATTTTTAGAGTGAGAGATGAGGGAACCAGTCTAATGGCCGCCTAATTCTCCCTGTGACAGCCGCCAGCCTTAACACACCCCCTCCTAAGGTTAGTTAATCCTTGGTAGACAGCCCAGATGCACAGCCTAGTTAGCAGTGTAACCAGCCCTGGCCGACCTGTCGCCCCCGGGCTGCGGCCCGCCTGACGGTCATGCTCACTTTGTCGCTGATCCAGCTCAGAGTCTCGTCGCACTCGCGCAGGTACTGCAGCAGCTTCTGCGCCTGCATCAGTCGCTCGCCCTTCTCCCGGGTCTTCAGAAGCAGCAGCTCCCACAAACGGTGCAGCTCCTCCAGGCGGGTCTGTGGGCGGGACACGGTCGTGAGGCGAGGGTACGGCGAAGAGGGGCGGGCGACACGCCGAGGGGGCGGGGCTTAGGAGGGAGTAGAGACGGGGCACAGGGAAAGGGACAAGGCGCCGGAAAGATTCAGGGGAAGTGACACCACTTGCCAGAAGGAATTCAGACGGAGAAGAGAAACCAAATACAACAACTTTTCCTTTTATTTAAAAGATCAGTTTCATACTGTAAATCACATCTGTATTTAAAACAGAATCATTGAATCCATAGATCCCATAACTAACCAATCAAACTGTCCTAGATTATATAGTCACAGACTAGAAGCTTCTAAAAAGCTGTAAAAGATCAATAGCATGCAATCAGAGCAGGCTGACCATTTGTCAAATGAGAGGAGAGCAAACAAAGATCTGTGAAGAACACGGGAGAGATGCCACGTCAGGACAGATCCAGGATGGTCACAGCAACCAAGGCACCTACTTGTATGTATTGACCGACATTGACACTTTTTACTATGGGCCTCTGGGCTGTCCGGTAGGGCGTAAAGGACTGAACCAAACAGAAGGTGGTGGGGTCAAATATTTGCTTTTACACTGAAGTTTACTCTATCATCATCATCATCATCATCATCATAGACCTTAGCTCAACAAGCTGTGTTGTTTCCCAAAGTTAGACATCTGGCTACATTACAGGAACCTACTGGGATACAGGAGAGCTGAAGGCTTTTCATAATAAATTTATATTTAAAGTTGATTTATCTCCGAAATACGAGGTGAAGCGGTTAGCTCCCCAAATATAATTACTTTCAAAAAGTAATCCGGAGCTGGCTTTGTGTGAAAACCAGCACAAATGCGGCTCACGAATCAGAGTTGCCCAGTCTGGAACTAAGTGATGTATTGAAATGTAATGAGAACTGTAATCAATATGGCATGAGAGATGGGCTAAGTGGCTATACTCAATGAACAAGATTATATAGTCGGACATGTCAACAGCACATCAACTGAAAGTCGGAGGAATAAGCACAAGGCTTTCAGACGTATGCAGTCTGAGATCCCCGGTCCAGAGAATGCTCCGTGCATCACGGCGCGTTAGTGTTAGTGTGACAGGCTTTGAGGAGGGGGCTTACGCGGATGGTCTCGGAGGCAAAGTGGCCCTCGGTTATCATCTGGTTGCCCATGTCATCCAGCCTGACGATGGCGCCCGAGTTGGCCTGCACCTCTGCTTCGAAGGCCTGGTGCTTCTGTAGCTTCCCCTGTAGGAGACAGACAAATATTCTAGTAACTCTTTTGGTTTGTTTGTTTGAAACGCAACAACTTTAGTATTTAAATTCTTAAAACCCCCAAAACCAACAAATGGTACGACCCCGTCTCCCTCCGCCCACCTGCAGGTTGGTAGGGTCCTTGTAGTTCTCATCGGAGGCGACCTGCAGTTTCTCCTGGATCCACTTCTCCAGCTCGTCGGCGTCGCGCCGGAAGCACTGGAAGTGGTAGGAGTCCTCCAGCTTCTGGCGGCGAACCACCGACAGGTCCCTGAAGCGCCGGTACCGGTCCAGAACCTGCTGCCGGCGCTCCTGGATGTCGTCAGCTGTCTCCAGCACCTTGACCCCACCGGTGTCCATTTTCTGGTCATGTATGAAGGAGTGGTGAGGAGAGAGGAGATTAAAAACACCAAACGTCACTAAAATAACAAACAGTAGAGAACTGAAAAGATTGTAGCCCTCCGACATCCATGACTGCTCACCCAGAACAACACGATAATAAAGAGACACTTCATTTTTTAAATATAACTTCAAAGACATTTCGTAAAGAGGTATTAAGAAATTTCAAGACGGGGTTCATTCAATCAATAGCAGAATTAATCATGAATAACAGAACGCCCATTCAACAGCAAAACCAGAACACAAAGATGAACTCCCCTGAACAGGGTCTGACCACCAGTATATTAAAGCCGACAGCTCAATTAAGCTACACAGCTTTTAGGTAACCGTTGCCTTTTTAGAAATGTAAATGGGTCACATTCAACAAAGAAAAAAGGACTAACTTGAAACAAATGGCACAGCCCTATTCTAGTTTGAGTACACTGAGAACACCGCCCCCCCCCCCCCCATACAGACAGCCAAGTTCATGATACACCATGGGGGAGCAGCTGAAACGGAAAATCCCCACAGCTCCCATGAGCTGTTGCCAGGCACTGGGCACAATGACCCCAGCCATTCAGCCTCCCCCTCACCCCCAACACCCCCAGCCTAGGCTCCACAGGGCAGCCCAGTGCTGTCACCCCAGCCCAGCCCCAGCAGCCGCTACCCACATGACACCAAGGCAACATGACAAGTGGCTGAGGATTTTGGCACCTCAAACGAACTCCTTGTGGAAGCACCAGGGTGTAGCGTTACACCTAGCAATCACACAAATGAGGCTCCAGGATCCACCAGGGGCAGGATTACTCTGCCCTGCCAATCACTGTCTCCTCTAAATCGATGCGCCCAATAGGGTACCCCAGCACAAGATAATCCCACCCACAGTTGTTAGCCATAGCTAGAGGCTAACAAGTGTCCCTGTTTTAAAGGGGAGTAAATCAAATGGAGTGGGGGGGGAGGTTAGCTAGGAAACAGAAATAGTATGAGGGTAATAAGACCGCTCTCTTGGCTTGCTGAAGTCTTCAGGCCATTTCAGCAGTCATGCTGAACCACCTAATCAAGTAAAACGATTTCGTGGGAAACAAATTAGCAATAGCGACTGCCTTACTGTCTAAATAGCGCTGCCCTACAGAGACAAAACACAGGAACTACGCATTCGTTTTATTCTGTAGTGTATTCTGCAGTTACTGTAGTTTTCACTCTGTCTTCTGCAAAACACGAGCATGTGGATCAACGATGATATTTTATCACAAGATAAAACACCCTAAGAGACCAGATTTGGTCATAACTCACTTTTGATAAATGTTGCTGTTCCGGTGTTTTCCATGTGTGTGGTGGAGCTGCCGCCCAAGCAGGTGGGCTGTGCGGCAGAGTGAACACGCGTGCGTGGCCCCCATTTTCAGGGCACGAAGCGAGGGATGAAAAGCGCGAGAATAAAGGGCAAAGCGGCTGCTTGGCAGCGAAAGAAATGGTGAACACAGCTTACTGACAGCAGGGCCGGGGGAAATAAAGCAGCCCTTTGTCTGGGGGCCTTTCAGCACCCCCCTCCAAACTCGGATGGATATCAGCTGATACAGCAGCAGCATTCCACTGCCCCCCCCCCCCCCGCCGCTCCATCCCATTCTGGGCACAGCATGGCATGCCGTCCAAAAGAGGGACAAAACCCGCATAGAGCAGCTAAGCGGGTGTGTCGTCTGTAGGGGGTGAGATCCAACACCCCCTGAATCCAGCGCAGTGACCTCCTGTTTCCACATAAACACAAGAAGCAACATGCAAACTCTGCACCAAGCAGGGATTCCAACCCACTACTGCTCGTCTGTTTTTTCTTTGACGCAAATAAAAATAAAAATATCTCAGCCGTTTTCCTGAGACACTGAACAAGAGCTCAGAGCTCATTGGCCAATTCATGCGTGCAGGGCAGGGAGCAACTAAACACCTAGTCTGGACGCAGAACCTGCCTGAAATCAGCCAAGGAGTCCGGCCGGCCTCCCCCTCCAGGAAACTCTCCCACGGAAGAGTAGGGCAGCGTTTCTCAAACCAGTCCTCAGGGGGGAGAGCAAAAACACGGACCTGGGGGTCCCCGTAGACCAGGTTGGGAAACGCCGGCCTAAGGCCACGCTGGGTTCACACTGAAAGCTCTGGGAAAAGTACGCAGCAGAGCTCAGGAGCAGAAGCTGATATCCGAGGCACTCCATATAAACGCAGGAGCGAAAACGAGAGAGGTGCACAGGGATGGCAGCCGAGTGCTGGGAGGAGCGCCGAGGTCAAGTCCACCGAGAACCTGAGATAAAGATATTATTAGTCAGTCGAGGGTCAGCCACTTTAGCTCATCTTGGGAAATTATCAGCAATGGATAAAAATGGAAAAAAGAACAAACACTACATTTGAAAGTTTGTGTGGGTGTCATCATCACACTGAGCTCCTGATAAGGGGCAGCCCAGCCCAGCGCTGCATTTGGGAGATAAGGAGGGGGCAGCCAGCCTCAGACACACACTCACGTCTGCATTCCAGTCGCTCACCAGGCTGCATTTCACAGCACTAATATAATGGCCCAAATTCTATATACACAGTGCTCACAGAAAGTCTTGGGACGTTTGCATAATTCTGCAAAAATGCTGCAAATTTATTGTTTCATAACAAAAGTCTGTTAATAAGAAATGTCTAAAATATCGGCCCATATCTTCCGCAATTTTCTTTCTATTAAGTCTTTTTTTTTAATCAATTCTTTCATTTCTGTTAATTGCAATTGTGGTTATTGGTTCCCAAAGGGACACTAAACACAGATGTTTGGTGTATTATGTTATTATGTTATTGCGAAGGTGTTACTAATTAAACAGCACCCAATGAGACCACTTGTCAAAAGAACTTTTTAAACTACGAACAACTCTTTTAAAAATATTATATAATTTATTACTACTGGAAATGAATGTTTTACTTAAAAACAACTGGTTTCTAATTTAATATATTTCTCAATAATGTAATAATCTTTGTTATAAAACTAATAAATCTGCAATTCTTTTGCTGAATTAAGCAGGCGTCCCAAGACTTTCTATGAGCACTGTATATACTATATATATGACTGCAATTAGAGTTGAACAAGAAGTCTTAAAACTAAACTTAACATTTTTTTAGTGGATTTTCAATATTAGTCCATGCAGACTTCAGAAGGGGCATACACCCTCTCTCACACACACACAACAGCGGGGCTGAACTTCCCACAGCCCCCGGCTCCCAGGCAGCTCTGAATTCGATATGGGCTGGCCATACTGTACCCCACCCTCCCTCTCTCGGTCCCGAATAAGACATTGCTGAGCCGTCCAGCCTCACAACACAGGCCCCCACAATGAAACAGCTCACACAGTGCTCTTCTGGTTCAACATGGGGCCTTCTGGCACGGCTCAGGCAAAGCCTAAAGGCTCGGACCCTCACCCTCCTGTAGCGCCGCACTGACCCCCGCCCCCACTCCTCCTTTGAGAATTCCCAAGCATTCCAACAAGGGTTTCTAAAAGAAGCTACCACTGAGTCGACCAGCCAGGGACTAGAGAAGGGAATTCTCCTCCCAGTGTTGGGGCTGTGCTCATCTCTAGAGTGTTGGATCTTTTATATTATTCTCCATAATGGATTTGCATGTTAACGCTAATGTTTAATGCCAATAGTACAGTCGATTCAAGCAGAGCAAAAGAACAACACCATTACTGACATAGCTTATTTGCCACTTCACCTTCAGCGCTGATGTGCGCTTGTACAGTACATGGACATGCATAATGTGTATGGGAAGAAAGTGTAAAATATATGCAAAGAAGAGATCAAGTATGAACGGCTGATTTCCAGGGCGCAAAAGGCACAGTTCCGTGGATAGCCCAGTGCGGGGCCCCATAATCGGAACAACACCCTTCCTTTGGGGGGGGGGGGGGGGGGGCGGGGGGGGCGGGGGAGGCGTGCGACTGAGGATAGGATGCTGTTTCCAGAACAGGACTGCGTGGGAGGGAAGTGGATGAGGTCATACAATGATTTCCCAGGAATCCATTCTTCTCACAGACCATAGTGCATCAGGAGTTCTTGCCAGGAATCAGTGGTTAAGGGGGGCAACTTCATCCCCACAGCAGTTAGCCGCTTCCAGAAATGCACTTAAGATGACGAAGGAGACCCACCCAGCTAGGCAGATGAGGGACCGCTTGCTGAGAACACATGCATGCATACGAAACGTCCACCACCACAGAACACACAGCACAAAAACAAAAGCCAACCAAAGCACACTTAGCTTTGCCCAGTTTCACAGAAAATCAAAATATTGGCCGCCGGCAAATTACTTACTAAAGCAGCTCATTAGATGAATTGTTATAATAGAGTTAGAACCAAAAGTAAACTAGCCAAGAGCTGAAAAATTTCGTTTGATTGTTTTCCCTAAATTACTAGGCACTAAAATGTTTTTGATAATTTACACAAGCACATCATCATGCAGAAACAAAACAGTCATGCAGAAAGGATTTCATTCAATAAAAAACATTTTATTCCAGCAGCGTGTACTGAAATAAAATGAATGTGCCCCTCATCATCATCATCATCAACACAGAGGGTGTTTCTTAATACCAAGAACACAAAGATCATACTTGTGGTCTTGACAAGAGCGGTCTTGCCAATTTGCCTCCCAAGAATGAACTTGGGACGCAGTGAATCATGGGATTGTTCTCGTTTGGCAAAGATGCAATCGATGCATCCTTAATATCCGGGGCGAGACAAGAGCAACATTTGGGGATTTTAACTGTCCTCTGCACTTTTCTGTTTTGTATTGGAACGGGTCTTCAGCATTGACGTAAAACGGGCACTTGAAAACACAAGTACGGTCAAGTATGCATACTGAGAAACACCCAGAGGAGTACTTCACCACACACACACACACACACACACACACCAGGGTTCCATAGTAAATAGGGTCTCAGGATCAGATTCATATCTTCCATTACCTGTTACTATGTACCAGGGTCACCACATCAAGAGATGCGAAAGGAGAAATAACTAGAGCTCATACTGGAAACTCCAAAAAAAGGGGAGGAAAGCCACATGGTAAAACACAAAACAGGAGGACTGAGGCTCAAACAGCCTTCACCACAGGAGGGCGGCAACAGTGCCTGTGCAATCAAGGACACCAGGACAGCAACCACCCCTCCTCCCAGCCTAGTGGTTCCTTCCTGTTCCCAGAGTTCCATGAGGTTCACAACCTCACATTCCTCAGCCCACACCCAAAATGCATACCCTACATACACACACACACAAAAATAAAGCTATCTGTACCTTCAATTTGGGCTTAACGAATTTGGACATGATGACAGGTATTGGCGCTAGCTGAGGATACAAAGTTAAGTTACACAAGCATTATGAGAGGCAAACAACACAGAAGAACATGTGTATCATGACTCAAAACAGAACCATTAGGGGCATTGAGCAAGACATTAACAAAGGCACTGCCATTAAATAAAGATGCAGTATGAGATGAAACTTAAAACCTTTCATCGCCTACATTAACCCTTCCGGAAGTCACCCATCGTCAATCGCTTTAAAAGCCTGATAGTGCTTACACTGCAACACGGAGAGGCACGGCGGAGTGGAGGAACGGAGAAACCTGACGCTGCTTTGCTGAGAGCTTTGTACAGACAAGGAGGACGCAGTACGGCCCTCCTTAAGAAGGGGAAGGGGATACATGTCAGGGTTCCAGCGGAGTGAAGGCAACACCGCTCCTTCCCTATTGTGGCAACCGCACCGTCCCCACGGAGCCCTCGTGTGTCACCAAGCAACGCATCATTATCTACCAGAATCTGATTACCAGAACGGTAGACTGGTCAGCCATAATGAGCAGGTGAATTTCCCTCCCTCAGAAGTGCAGACGTGTAAAATACAACAGACACTGGCCTGGAGTCTGAAGAAATTAACAGGAAAAAGAGAAAGGCAACTGCATCATGCTGGCGGGAAGCAGCGATTTCACAGAGACGAGCAGCTTAATCGAGATTGTTTAAACACCCCTAGGAGTTCGCGACACCAAGTCCCGCATAGCATCTCTGGAGAGAAATCTTTGAAACGGTGATTCAGAAATTCAGAGCCAAAAACAGCGCCCCAGTCTTGGGAGGAGTGGTATATGCATCAGCAACCACTGAAAACTGAAGAAGCGGGGTCGCTTCAGCGCTACAGGAAGGGGGGTCACACCCATCATGGCCCCCTGTCACAGAGAAACCAAACACTCCCTCAACCATGAAAGCAGACAGAGAGGTGAAAAACAAGAGCACCATCATTCACTTAACCCAACGTGGGCAAAAGGTCACAATACTAAATAAGTGTTAGCTAGCAAGTCATGGTTTGGGGCTGCCTGCCAAATTGTATGCAGAGTCCCTGCAGCACAAGGAAACAGCAAAGCAGAAATGCTCCCTGGATTTTATTTGATTAGGAAGCGGATGGGGAAGGGCTTGTCAGGATGGGAAGGGAACGCTATCTCCATGTGCAAGGCAGCAACTATAGGATTGAGAATGCTGCCTCAGTACAAACGAAAAACCATCAAGGACTTCATAGAGTTTCACCTGCTCAGTGACGAAACAGTCTTTAGAAAGTCATCCAAACAAAGAAAGCAACAGGGAATTCTTGCGTTCTTGTGTATGGGGGGTGGGGTGATTTTACATTGGTGCAGCTGTTATACGAGGGGTGTGAGGAACACAGCGGGGAGGAAACTGTACAACAAATGGAGGACAGATGGGAATATCAAACCCAAAAGCCCATCCTTTTGAACTCTCCATAGTGCCATAACATCACTTCAGTGCAGAAACATCTGGTGACATCATGTACCGATCGATGGCCCTATGTTTTTTAAAGGCACGGAGACAGAAAAAAAAAAACCCTTGAGCAATGATGGGTGGGGGTACAGGAGGAGGAGTAAATGCAGAACAGAATACATCGGTACTGATCACAGCACATACGGAAACATTTATTGAAGACTTAAAAAAGGCGCTGATTACTGCTTTCCTTCGAATTCATGACAGGGTCTTACTTTACTACAAACTTGTCCTAACCTTTCATTCTGGTTGCTTTGGCTTCACCAGGACGTCACCTATGAACTGTAGCGGTCACACAAACTTTTTTTAAACAGAACCACTACAGATAACGGTAATCAATAGGTTTTCTAACCTAATCACTTACCAAACTGCGACTAATGACCACTGCGATTTTTAAGCAGAAAAACGATCGGGGCACTGAAAAGATCCTAAAAATCGCAAATAAATTCCGTATCCGTTCCTAACTACGGTTGGGCGGATCCTCTAACTGTCGTGAAAAGAGACATGGTATTATCATACAATCTTGTCACAAATACATACCACTAAACCAGGGAGGACTTTTTTATAACCTGCTAAAAATTTTAGTTAAGAGACTGCGTTACAGCAGGAACACATTATCGGTCTTATACCAGTTTTCCGTTTCTTCTTAAATACTTAATGAATCGTAACGGTACAGAAGATCCCGATAATCTCAGATACCTAATCTGATGTTATTTTTTTGTCCGTGAAACCGTATTTATAACAGGAAGATAAATGAAAGTAATTTTGTTAAAAACGTGTCGCACAGCCGCCAGCTCGCTGCTACATAGGAAGCAAGGGGCAGTGGAGAGCAGAAAAAAGTTAACGCAAAAGCAAGTTTATTACGTGCATTTTTTATTTCTATTGAGAAATACTACATTTTTTCTAGATTCTATGATAGAAAATGTCGTTTAATATTGAGCACTAAGTGCTACATACATCTCTGAAACACGTATACAAGTTAAATAAATAATATACAAGAAAATATTTTTCATCTCCTCTCCGTAAAACATGTACTTTCCAGACCTGAAGATTTTGTTGAAGCGTGCAAGAAATACTTCTTACCTTCTCTTCAAAGTTTGTGTTAATTTTGCCTGTAGGAAACAGAACGAAAAGGAACGACACGCCACCGAATGGAGCCGCTGTGTCAAGCGGACCTCTATAATACCCGGCGGCGCGGTGACATCACGGCCGAGGCAACCCGAAAGAGGTCGAAGTCTAGCGGGAAGCAACGAAGAGAAGCGATCGTTTATGGCAGTGGCTCTGAAATTGAGGGGCGCGGGCCCCATGGGGTCTCCCTGGTGTTGGAAAGGGGAGGCTAGATGATTTTCTGAATATGCCTAAAAAGTTTTATTTTTTTCCGTGCACCCCATGACAAATTTTATGGATAGCAACGCGCTGGCAAATGTTATTATCGGGGACCATCCCCACCCCAGTTCTGCGAGTTTAATCGCAGGGTTGCCAGCTCTCACGTATCTGGCGGGACACTCACTCTTTCAGACTCTCAAGCTCCCGCACGAATTCTTACGACAAATCTATATTATTTCATTATAAACCTAAAGCTAACTACATCAATAGCGTTGGGGTAGTTTGCAAACCCTACAGACTATTTAGAAGGTAATAAAACTGTCACATGCATGTAAGGAGTGCGCGAAAAAATCTCAGGGCAACCAGCTGAAAATCTTATGCAGGCTAGATGACCAAAGTTGCCAGTAAAGGAGGTAGCAAGACTTTGCCAGTGGTTTTTGTGAAGGTCTCCAGACACTAGGTTAGAGAACCACTGGTTTATGTTACTGCTTATCCCTCTACGGATGATTTAAAACACCAAATATCCCACCATACCTGCAGTGTTACAGTTAAAACTATTTACAATTTTAAGGTTGCCCTTGGCTATCTGGTGTGCGCACGTAGTTGCCCTGTAGAGGACTGGCACCTCAGTGCCCTGTGTAGCCTTGGGTAAGTTCCAGGACCCCACCATTCTGACCAGGATAAAGGGATGGAAGATGGGTGGACGTGTGAAATTCTGAAATCCATGGAATGCCTGTCAGGAATCCCTCTTGAATTTTTAATAAGAATACTTGAGCTGTTTATCAATATTTATATATTGTACCAGTCATAAGTCTGGACACACTTGCTGAAAATCATTTGTTTTTCAAACAAGATATCAACCCTAAAGCATACCTCGAGGTTATGTAATTGCTGTATTATGTGATCATGGAATAAGATGGACTGCTGTGATAGATGACTTGGCCCCCACAATCCCCTGACCTAAACTGTATAGAGCTGCTCTGGGGTGAGTCAGATCAAAGAGTAGGAGCAAGGTAGCCAGCTTGTACCCAGAACTTATGGAAACTCCTTCTGGACCATTCCAGAAGCACACTAGATGGCTACATCAGGAAGCTGGTTGAAAGGATGCCAGTATCTGCAAAGCTACCATTGAAACAAAAGGGGGCTGTTCTGAAGAGTTTAAAATCTGAGATAATTTTGAAGTTTGTTAATATTTGTTTTGTAGGCCCTATTACTTCATTGCCTTCTACTCTAAGGTGAATAACATAGCTAGAACAGAGATAAATACATTAAAAGCAGGTGTGTCCAGACTCTTAACTGGTACTGTATTTGACATTTAATAAGTAACTTAAAGAGATGTTACAAGGTGGTGGCCTAAAAAGACGACTGTGGGTTTGTGTGTGCCAAATTTTTGTTGTTTTCTTCCTATATTTGTTATATAATATGTGACTCAGTTAAAGAATTAAATGGTTCAAAATATTAGGAACTTGTATCTTTAAAACTGAAAAAGTGGCTATTTAAAATGGAGCCCTTGGCTAAGAGCACTTCAATCTGATTGACTTCAGTGTGTTCAGCATTTGCCAGCTGATTGCTGGGTGTCTGACGGCCACCCAGGGGTTTTTCCACCATCTCCGGCACTCAGGGTCGGGAAGACGCAGGCCGCACTCTCTGCCAGAGTCCTGGAAATGATGCCCCATCCCAGAGCATTTGCCTCCTTGCATCAACAATTTATGAGGCCATAAAAGCTGCAGGAAATAAACCAGCAAGCAAATGTAGCACCGAGGGACGATTCACTTTTTGTCCCATTTAAGCATAAATAGACTGAAGAAATCACCATTTACAATAAGCAAATTGTGAGTAAAACTTTACTTTTGAAAATCCAAAAATGTACAGGACTACATAAAAGCTTTATGTGTCCTTTTGTATTACAGGCTTACTGACTGACTACTGGCATCTCTAACTGCCCTTGGTGTGCACTGGAATTCCATCCAGGAAGTCCCCCAGCTGGGGGCCTTGTGCAGCCTGGGAGAGGTTCCAGGTCCCCATGACCCTGACTAGGATAGGTAGCTGGAAGAGTGATGGTGCAGTAATCCAAAACGAGGGCGCAAGCCTGACCTATGAGAGGTTTAGCATTTCACAGTGTACGTATAACACTGGGCAGAATGGGTTTTATCAAAAGGCACATTTAAATATGACATATACAGAGGTGGACATTTCAGGTCCAGAGAGTAAAAATCCATACCAGGATTTTGTTTCAACCAACTAGCTGAGTACTCTGTGACTGACTTTTTAATGTTCAATTGGTTGGTTGAAACAAAATCCTGGTCTGGATTCTTACTTTCTGGAGCTGAATTGTCCGCCTCTGGACATATAAATGTACGCATCACATTAAGTCACAGATTTAGTCTCAAATACTAAAGGCATTGTCTTTGGACAACAAACAATATATGCGCCCTAAATGCACATATAAATTTGTGTCTAGCTAACTTTATTTCCCTTCATTATATAATTAAGCTGTTCTAAGTAGCCTAAACTATTTACCTCCAGATGCAAATTTCCACTTATTCATTTGCCTTTTTCACTTAACCCTGCTAATAACGCAAAGCAATGCAAATTATCTTAGTAAAGATCATTCTGGGAAACAAGAACAACAAAATACAGTTCTCAGCATTTCAATAAAAATGCAATTTATATAAAATATTTAGATAGAAAAAAATATTCTTACTTAAATTACGTTTAAGTTACACAGGAGAATTTTGTCAACAGTTGTTTGGTTCAACAGTACAGACACTTTGTAAAATAAACAAATAGAAAATCCTGAAATACTGTGCATGATAAAATTCAAGGTCACTGGTATAGATCACAAGCCATCCTGAACATTTGCAGCCAACGTAAAAAAGATTAAAATCCTCAATGTCAAACAATTTCAAGACAGTATGAACCGCAGGTAGTTCCAAAGAGACTCCTTTGTCATGGAACATTACTGCAGTACTGTCTAGCCGGGAAGTTCCCTGGAAATTCATGTTTCGCAGCTTGCCTGGATATCGAGCACCAAAGAAGCACGGATTTTATGAGAACGGCCTGAGATGTAGACCTTGTGACAATGCAATACCCTGTATGTTTACTACAACATCACTGTCCTTACTGAATCATTCAAATGTCTTTTCAAAATCATACTGAGAAGTAAACAAAGACAAGATGAAACGTTAACACTGAAATAAATTATGATATAATGACAAAAATTCAAAGAAAGAAATAAAGATAGATAGATATTGTAAAAACCACAAAATAAAAGGTGGAACTAGGGACCCTATTTTGTGGTTCAGTGAAGACTTTGTGTTAGTGTTCACTGAGATATGACTATGTCATTAAGCTCCATTTCAAGAACTTCATCGACCCATCAACAGGACTGGGCCACTCAGAGAGGGGAGGGCCCACGGGCAACAGAGCTCGCGAATGCAGAATCCCCAAAAACGCTGGCATAGGAGGTCTTGAGGAACTGCACATAGTTCTGCAGGCTGCGATTGGTGCTGTCCGACTGCTCCAGACGGTCCCGTACATCCTGCAGCCGGCTCTGGAAGCGGCGCTCTGCCTGGGGTCGGGGGAAGAGAGGTGTGGCTATAATCAACGAGTAGCAGGGAGCATTAACCAATCACATGGTGCGTTCGTTTTTCTCTCGGAACTCGGAAATTCCGAGTTGAGTGACATCACGTCCGACAATCTCCCGTTCGA
>JAODLC010000123.1:25064689-25083456 GCA_026781145.1 Hippopotamyrus pictus | reverse complement strand
CCATTCTGGCTGGATATGGATTCCTCAGAGGAAATCCCAGAAGCTCCAAACCCTTTGGAAGAAAATCAAACCAAAGGCATTGTCTTCTACTTTCTCAGGAGTGTGTTTTTTTTATGCATCATCATGGCAGGACGTGCGAGGACAAGTGCACACACACACACACACCCACACACACACCCACACACACACACACACACACACACACCATTTCGAATCATGTTAGAACAACAAAAAGTGGAAAAAAAAAAAGAGGACAATGTGGAGATGTTTACTTTGACTAGATACAAAGCAGACAGATATCGAACATCAATCTTCCTTGCTTGATAAGCTCCATGGCACCAGGGAAGACTTCCTGTCACTCAAAGACATGTGCTGGTGGCCCCACAAGGGGGCGACACACACAAAAGAACAGCCCAACAGGAGGTGCGACATCATGACTCCGCACATTCCAAGGCCCCCTGTATCCGGCGACCCCAGAGGCTCGGGATCGTAACAGAACCTTTTGGGATTGAAATCCACTGCAGGGGGCTGCAACATTCAGAAAAGGACAAAACGGGGCGACCGAGTCCTTTGACAGCGGATAGCTGTGTGGGAAGCCAAGCTTACAGACTCTCAGTGAGGAGAATCACTCTGAAAGCTTCTCTAGCTGTCCATTAGCAGACACTTCTCATGTGTTTTGAAGACACGCAAAAAAAACGAAATTAAAAAAAAGAGAACTTAACGAAACCATTTAACTTGTACAAGTAAAGCTTATGTGCAATACCACAAACGAAAAAAATAAATTCCCACGTGCCACATCTCTGTTCAGTCATTACACTGAAATGTTCCTCCCGAAAGGATTGGTGGAGAAGCTGAAGTTTCCCCCCCATCCACCCGTTACACTAAATGGATGCACACGGTTACCTCTGGTGTGAAGAAAACAAAAACAATCCATCTCTATAACCACTTTTTCCACATCTCCTAGTGTTCTCCTCCTCCTGTGCCGTTTACCGCCCGGTCTCCATGGGGTCCTCTTTGAAGTTCCCACAGTGCTCCATGACCTTCCTGGAAGCCAAAGAGAGGCAACCGAGCGATTAATCAAACCTCATTATCAGAGGTGGAAAGTTCAGGTCCAAGAAGTACAAATCCAGACCAAGATTTTGTTTCAACCAACTAGTCACAGTCATAGCGTACTCAATGGGTTGGTTGAAACAAAATCTTGGTTTGGATTTGTACTTTCTGGATTTGTATTTTCTACCTCTGCTAATAAATAAAAACATGGACCCAATTAGCTTGGCGCTATATTAGCGTCTGCGAGGTTGCCTTTCCATCCATCTTCTAAAAGCACTTTTTCCCATACAGGGTCTCAATGAGCTAGAGCCTATCCTAGGCAGCACAGGGCCAAAGTCTGGGGTGGACCCTGGATGGGATCCATCATTAGGGAAAGACAATCATACACTATGGGTAATGTAAGGACACTGATCACCCTAACTCGGTGTTTCACATTCCGTTCCATGGGGACCCACAGAAAGTCCACGTTTTTCCTCCCTCCCCACTCCCAAAATTGTGGACTGTCTGGTAGGGAACTCAGAGGGAGCAAAATCATGGACCGACTGGGGGGCCCTGAGGACCAGATTGGGAAACACTGCTCTGATTGCATGCCGGTGGAATCCAGAATACCTGGAGGAAACCCATGCATGAGGAGAAGACAAACTCCACACATAGAGTAGCATGAAGTCTGAATCCCTGATATTGTGAGATAACAGCCCTACCCACTGAACTACTGCATTCTTAAGAAAATAACCTGAAATAACTGATTATGACCAACAAAAAAAAATATTAGGAACTAGTGGGAACCAAACACACCATCAAAAATTCACCAACAGCATGAACGTAATGAGTGTAATGAACATTATGCATCTTTCCTCAGTCTTAACTCTCCAGATACTTGGCGTCAGGGAGCTGTGCCATACCTTGCCATGTCCTTTGTCTCCTCATGAGAACTAGGCAGTTCCAGTACACTCAGCAAGAGATTCATCCCACCCTCCTTAATCAAGAGGGGGCAGTACTTACTCGCTGTGGGGGGAAGAACAGTAGGAGAAGGAGAATAAGAGGTTTTGCTTGATGTTCAAGAGTCACAGTCGACTTTAATTTGTTGACAACGACCAGCATCCCAATGTTGCCGCCTGCTTGTTGATGATGCTGACAATATTACTGGGGAGAAATGGTTTGGTACTCACAGTAAATGGTTTGGTAATGGGTTGGTACTCACGGTAAACAGACACCAGGTTGTACAAGGCCCAGGTGGCCCAGTGCTGGCTGACAGGAGCAATGCCCTGAGGCAGCAAACGAAGGATTGGCTCGAAGGACCTGGGCAGGAAAGATCACTGTTGGAGTTAGAGGGGCCTACTGTCTGGCATTCTCTCATAATGGGGCAAAAGGTCCAGCAAGGATATGACTGTCTGAGGGCAGGACCGGTCCTTCCTACACCTTCATTAAAAGTTACAAACCAGTCTTCAGTTCTCTCTCACGCTGACGGACTAAACCACATGTTCATCATCCAATCCAATGTTGTATATACTCGAGTACCTGCTAGGTGGTGAAAACCCTACCCTAGAAGCTAGAGGTGTCCCTCGGTCAACGTGACTTCTCCAACAGTGGACACCTGTTGGCGTTTCCCATTGACCTGAGCCCCATGCTAGTCGTAAGTAACTGAAGTCACAATGTCGCCGACCCGAAGGCCACCCAAGGCACCTGTAGTTGATGTTCCTGCGCGAGCTGACATCCCAGCTCCGGATGGCGTCCCACATCCTGTCCATGACCTCCTCCCGCTGGGGCTCGTCCATGGTCCAGGCTTCGGGCCCGTCAAACATGATGTGGGAGAGCACGCCGCAGGCGTTGTACGACACCTCGATGCCGTCCGCCTTGCTGTCCAGCAGGTTGCTACATCGCCATACAGACAGGGGACCACCATGACAAAAACCAAGTCATACATTTTAGAGTAGAGATTTTTATCACGGGGATCTTGCCGGATGCTCATGTACTCCACACTCCACAGTAGTGAGGAGACTGATGGTACCCCCCCCCCCCCAAAAAAAAAAGGCACCTGCCATTATAGTATGATGAATCAAGACAGACAATCCCTCACGACCAGAAACTGATACCATATTTAAATCAGTGCGGAATCTAAATGGTTCTCTTAAACATAAACACAGCCTATAACTGAGAATTATAGTGTAAAAGCGAGCGGAGACGGGAGGGGGAGGAGCAGAGTGGCGACTCGATCCCACCTGAACACCGTGATGAACTGCGGGGTCATCAGCTGCGGCCGGAGCGCCTTCACCTCCGCCACGTTACCCAGCAGGCCCAGCATATTGCGGTGCAGCTCCTGCTTGTCAGGGAACTCCTGCGGGAGAGGGAGACGCCCGTGAGCGATGGGTACGAGCCTCGGGGTCAGCCTGGGCCGGGCCAGAAGCGCGGGACACCTTACATTACACCACGGGGTTTCCGAGGCAGACCTGCAGGGACCTGACTGCCGTTAATGAAAAATAAGTGGGTGGGTGTGTGGATGGATGGATGGAGCAGAGATGAAGGACTAACAGTACTTCCACTTGTCTGACCTCAATGAATCTTGTCCGTCTGCAGAGGCCCCAAAATTAGGCAGCATATTAGGCACATTAGACAAAAAACATCAAAAAGACAATTATGGAATTGACAGACATTTGACAAAAGACACTGAACAATGATAAAGTGTGTCATTCAGGAAGCAGGAAAGTCCACTTCAGGTAACTATATCAAGGGCTGGGAGGTAAAACCAGCTACTCGAGATATTTATGGGGCCAGTATATGCTTCCATGGCAACATGACACCGAGATACATGCAAAATGAGCCACGTCACAGAAATGTCACACGTCACAGAGGCCGAACAATGTAGCAAGAAGGCACCAGTCACCCATTTATTAATGTTGAATCAGTTATACGATATGCAACTCTGAGGGCTGCACCTCAAGGAGAACATCAGCACTTTAGGCCAAGTTCAACCAGAGGAACAGGAGGTGCCCCAAATGTCACGTGAGGAGTGGATACAGTCTCCAAACGGCCCAATTGACTTTACAGTCTACAGCGGCCCAGGAAATCACAGACACCAAACGGTGAGTAGGTGACAGAGACCTTCTCTCCAGGAAAAGGATAGTGGCTCTGTTGTGTGTACTCAGGTGGCTGAGGCTCAGAGATATTTCCTTGAGATAAATTTTACCACTATAGAGGTAGAAATACAAAAACAGATTGAATTTTGCTGCCTATCTGATATAGAGCAAGTAGTCTATCCTATGAAGCACAGAGCACTAGACAGCAGACGCCCCATATGGGAGGGCAGCAACACCAAGCACATGGGATTCGAACCCGAGACCCTAGTGGCGAGAGGCCGAAGTCCTATCCACTGAGCCGCTGGTGATGCTCCCTTCCTGAGCCCCCGCTAATGGGATGGTTAGGGGCAGCAGTCCGACCTCACCTTTAGGCACTCCAGGAAAAGGGCCATGCCGCTACGCTCCAGGAACATCCGACAGTTATCTGGCGTCTCGTCCGTGATGTTCCACAGGGCGCTCCAGGAGAACTCCATCACCTGATCACACTGCGGGCCCGGAGAGGGAGGGAGCGAGGGAGGGAGAGAGGGAGGGAGCGAGGGAGGGAGAGAGGGAGGGAGAGAGGGAAGGAGGGAGACTGGTCTTCATTTCACCTTTAACTGATTTATTCCACACTGCAGCCATAACTCATTTTAGATGTTATCGTCTCATTGATCAGTGGTGTATTTCTATGCTAGTGAATCTACTTCAGGAACATAGCTAATTACACAGACAAGCATATAATGCTGAGCAGCGGTTAGCGTAGCGCTACAAAGGCATCAAACAGGCCTAATTACAGACAGGCATATAATGCTGAGCAGCGGTTAGCGTAGCGCTACAAAGGCATCAAACAGGCCGAATTACACTGACAGGCATATAATGCTGAGCAGCGGTTAGCGTAGCGCTACAAAGTGGTCAAACAGGTACACTTAAAACATGGCTGTAAGAAAGCATGACACCTAATAATTGCATTACAGAAAGAAAATACTATTATTTACACCTATTTGGTTGAAACTAACTAGAACCTTAGTTTCTCAGTACTAATTAATAATGTGAAGCAGCTTTGAAGGCAAAGCTCCACGCCGTCTGCGGTCAGGAAGGGATGATGGGTAAACCAGCAGGCTGCTAAACCTTCCACACCGCTCAAGGTGGCAGTGCTCATTTTGCCACCTCAGGTCAGCACTGGTCATGGCTGCATATGACATCTAACCAGCCATTCCATCTTCTACCCTTAGGGACTAGGAGAGTATCAACCTATGCTTCATCGCACAAGGTTTTTTTTTTTTTAAACACTGAAAAAAAGCAGACCTCGACTGGACTCACCAGTTTATCCAGAAGCTTCTTCTGTATCAAGTTCAGCATAGTCTGAAAATGAAAATGTTTGACGGAGAAAGTTAGATCAACGCCAAGGGGAAGAGGAGGATGGAGTTAATCCCAACACATAAATACACATTCAGGATTTGAAATCTTCAACACTAAATATTTCAGGCCCGGGCAAAATATTTACACTTAACTTAAATGATTCTGTTATACAAAGAAAATGCTTAAACTATTTAAACGGCTCGATACGTTACTGGATATTCAGAGTCTATGGGTACAGCTTCAGGAACCCATCAGAGATGTCAACCAAAAGACTTTGAGTTACAAACCCAAGACCTATCCACTGCAAGCCTCCCTCCTACTTCTCTAATGTGTTTAAAAGCAGCTGATGACGGCCACCGTGTTTGTGGTCTCCAGGTGTGACTCGCCTTGACGAAGCCCATCTTGCCCACTGCCTCTTTGTGGTCATTGTCCACCTGGCAGACCAGGGCGTTGCAGAGGTGCACAGCGATGCGCTGGATAGACTCGTCCTGGCGCGTGGGCTCCAGGATGCGCAGGAGCAGCTGGTTGACCCTCCGGTACTGGAACTCCAGCTCCTCGGGGATGCTGAAGTTACACAGCGTCAGGCAGCAGTTCCGCTGGACCTGTGGTGGAGGTATGAAATACGGCGGTGGCAAAAGAAGATAAACACATAGGGATAAGTCCATTCATTCACCGGTATACAATTTAATATCATTAAACGGATGATACTACGCCAGTGATTCTCAACCCATGGGTCATGATCAGAGGTGGAGATTTCAGGTCCAGAGAGTACAAATCCAGACCAAGATTGTGTTTCGACCAACCACTTGAGTGCACTGTGACTGTGACTCTTTATACTCAACTGGTTGGTTGCAACACAATCTTGGTCTGGAGTTGTACTGTCTAGATCTGAAATCTCCACCTCTGGTAACGATCCAAATTTGAGTCACTGCAAGTTCTGCAAGGGTCGGATATGTAAGCATTTGAAAACCAGCAAACTCATACGCTGATCCAACATCAGATTTCCCAGCCCCAGTCCTTGAATTAAACTATATAAAACAGGTCTTGGGTCTGCAAATGCTTAGCACAAAGCTAGTGAACACTAAACCAATCCAAGAAGCCGAACCACAGATGCTTAATTTAAAATTCACCGGCAATCAAATCTGTGCGATAGGCATTGATTGGTGTAAATTGCAGAGTGCACTGCGTGCTTGAACATAGCATTATTTTAAACCTATACTTGATATAGACTCGTGACTGAGCTGGCATGGTAAAGATTGGGTCATGGTGCAAAAAGGTTGAGAGGTTTTGACCTTTTTGCACTGAAAGGGACTGCATCCAATCTCATTGTACTTGGACAATGATAATAAAGAATATGAAATCTGAAAATAACCACTACGCTATGAGCTTACTTTAACACACTTACTGTGTCCCTGAACCCAAAATCCAAGGTGTCTTTCCCTTGAATTAAAACCCAAACGGTTGTGCGTTTTCATTCCTCCCCACTGTCCTCTTAAACCAATACTGCCCCTTTTCCTTCTGCGCATCCGCGAGTCGCACGATGCGTCCAGCGATATGATTGGTGGGTCAAGCCCCTCCGCTGCCTACCGTGACCTCCTGGTACTGCTCCATCCCGTTCAGCACCACCTGGATGACCTCCCTGCGCAGCCGAATGCTCTGGTCGCAGCGGTACTCCGTGTTAGTCAGGTAGAAGAGCGCGGCGCTGCCCGTCACCTGGATGCTCTTGTCGTACTTGTGGCACTTCAGGGCTGCGATCACCAGCTGGGGAGGGGGGGGACAGTGACACGCATTTGAGGCCAGATGGAGCTACTGACGTTAGCGAAGCACTAACACAAGGGACTGCCGAGTGGTTCATTCAGTTTAATAAAGTGTTTTATTGCTGGGCTAACAGCAGCACAGCGACTTACTAAATAACCCTCTAGCCTCATATCTCCAGGCTTCTCGCCATCAGCTCCTTGTGGGTGGACCTTGCATAACCTCCCTGTCTGAGCAGGCGTACAGTGTGTACCCGCCTTGTGCTCTCTGGCGCCCCCTGTCTTGTACACCGCGCTCCTGGCTTACTGCAGCCCTGCCCTGCATAATCACTTATGGACGATGGATGGATTTATATCTACTGAATCCCCCGAGATGGATGGATGCTTGCTAGGTCTGGTAAGGGGTATATCTTGGCTTTGATACAAAAAAAAAAAAAGATGTGCACCTAATATAAAACGTGCAAATTTATGCATACTGAATATTCAGTAAAATGTCCAGATACCAGAAAATGCTAGAAGTAATCATTTTGACTCCATATGAGTCATGGGCGCATCAGAAGCAATGAACGCAGATGATTGCAGCGCCTTCACACTCCGAGTCAAAACCCACAGCACACTGGGAGGTATATAAAGGCTACTGCGGCACCCAGGAGCTGCAATGCGTTGTGGGTAAGCACAGTGCGCATACCTGCAGAGCCCGGAGCAGCTGGCCGCAGTGCTGTATCCTGGCGATGTCAAACAGCTGGTTGATGGCTCGGTGCGCCAGCTCTGGGCGGAACTCCGTGTAGGCCTCGATGGCGTTCAGGATCTGCTCCTCGTTTTTGCCGCCGGTAACCTGCAGCAGGACGGAGACGGCGGCGTGGGTACAAGGCTACCGTGATAAGATGCACCAATATGGCTGCTTCATTCGATTCAGATTGTGCTAATAAAGTTCCTCACCCAACCCAACCTGTGACAAGACTTAGCAGCAACAAGCTGATATAAAAAAAAAAAAAAACAGATTATACTTTTGTGCACAAACTATTAAGTGTATAAATTATTCTGAATATTCACTTGTAATAAATACCTGCGTCCAACAGGCTTGCATTTCCTTAACATTGTGCAACATTTAAAAAAAAAAAAAAAAATTCTACAGGTAAAGTGAATGATAAGAAAGACCCGCCCCGTTCCTGACAAGCTGGAGGTGGTGACCAGGAGCAGCTCACCTTATAGGCGGGGATGTGCGACAGGTTACAGAGCGTGGTGTCATAGAGGCCTAGGAACTGCAGCGGTCTCTTCAGCTCACGTAGCTGGTAGATGCTGCTTTTACTGGGATCAGTGCTGCATGACACACACACACACACACACACACACACACACACACACACACACACACACACGGAGAAACTTCTTAGCATGCAATGCTCTCCTTCCCCTCCAAAGAAACTCTCAATATAAAAGAATCAAACACATTGCAGAGGCCTGTAAAGGCGCCCAGTACTTCCCCTCAGGATTGGCAAAGAAATGAAAAGCATCCGAAAGCGGAGCCCCAGCCCTTCCTACCTAGGGCGTCCCACGGCCTCCTCGAAGGGGGGGGCGGCGCAGTTGTCCAGCATGACGTGGCCCGAGATGTCCAGCGACGCCAGGTGGGTGAGGCTCTGCACGATGGCCGTCAGCAGCTTCCTGGTCAGCTTAAACTTGCCGCTCCGTCGGCTCTCGCGCGATATGTCCAGGTGCCTGCATACAGAAAAAGGCAGTGAGGGAACGCGGCCGTTACCCCCACAGTGCAGGGTGAAGGGGGGGGGGGGCCCACGCTGCCGCTGGCAACCCACCTCCTAACAGCTCCAACAATTACTCACAAGCCTCAAGTAATACAATATATACAGATTCTGGGGGTACAGAGAGTCCGTAACCCCTTTGGGGTCTTGCATCACTAGTCGAGTATGATGAAGACTAATTCCACCAGCAGACACAAGGCCAAAGAGAACGAGGATTTGCACGGAGGCTTCCCGGCCTCACAGCTCACCGAAGCTGGTCCATCTGCAGCACGGTGTGGAACACCTCCTCACAGAGCTCCACGTTGTACAGCACCAGCGAGGTCAGACGGTCCCTCCACTGGGCCAAGAAGGCTGGTCTGGGGAGCTGGAGGCCCGAGAGGTCGAGGGCGGTGAGGGAAGTCAGGGGGCTCAGAAGGGCCTCCACATCTACATCCGGGGGCAGGCAGCCCAGGTTGAGCAGCCGCAGTCGGTTGAAGCCCTGGAAACTGAAGTCCGTGGCCTTCCTGTGGAAGATGTTGCTGCAGCCGAAGAGGCTGAGGGAGACCAGCGTGTGCCTGAAGTCAGACAGCGTTTTCAGGCTGTGGGCCGATAGGTTGTTGCAGTTGGTCAGGTGCAGCTCAATGAGGTCCTGACAGGGTCAACAGAAACAAAACAAGAGGCATTTTTAAAGACAGGGATTCAACAGAGCTCGTGTAAAAATTATATAGCTCTTACACGGCAAAAATAATTATTCAAGGTCTTAAAGAGTGGCTAGACAAAGATGGGGTCAAAATATCAAAACTGCTCTCATTTTATCCATGGCACAAACACTAAGTCACTTTTCATAACCACTTGCACTAATTATGTTATTTTATTATATCTGTTATAGTTATTTGTTAGATTTATTTCGTTATTCTGTTTTTGCACTATTACTCTTGTTCTTTTTAAGCTCTTTACGGTCTCATCTTTATTCCTCTTGTTGCACTGAACATGTTTAAGACGAAAGAATTTCCCTCGGGATGAATAAAGTTCTTCTTATCTTATCTTATGTAAAACGCAACTAAGACGAAACATAATTCAAATCTTAAACAGACAAAAAATATTTCAGTACAGCCCTGATGGCAGCCCAAGATGAAGTCAGCACTAAATTAAATTGTATTTACCCTTTAATACAAAACAACCATAAGTTGGGCTGAATGGCCTCCCCCTCATGCATAGTATGTTCTTAAGAATATAGGGCAGCGGTCTCCAACTCCGGTCCAGCAGGGCTACTATCCAGTAGGTTTTCTATCCTACCTGGCTTCTGATGAGCCACACTAGTTCTCAGGTAAATACCGGGGCCAGGTGTGGCTCATCAGAAGCCAGGTAGGATAGAAAACTTACTGGATAGTAGCCCTCCAGGATCGGAGTTGGTGAGCCCTGATATAGGGTAACAAGTGTGAATTACACCACCCAAGACCCTGACCAGGACAAGCAGTTAGATGACGGCTGGATCGATGAGGTGTGAATTAGCTGAAGATTAGTCTAGAAAAAGGTGAAAAGATTTCTCATTCAAAAAGTGGTGGATGTGGAATATGGCTCCTAGTAGCATAGAAAAAACACCATTAAACTCAACAGGGCCAGCACTAGATAACACAGATAAAACACGTCCTGTATCTAAGCGGACTGCAGTCCATTTTATTTTTATGTGTCTGTTCTTTGATGCCCTGAGTGTCATTTCTGCAGATGGATCCTGAACACATGCCCACCTGCTTGGCAATGGCCTGCAGGTCCTGGTCCAACACGGTGTCCTCCCTCAGGTGGACCCGGGAGAGCCTGGTGCTCCGAGGGTCCGAGAAGAGCTGGAAAAAGCCATCATGGCCCTCAAAGTCGCTGTCCGTGTGCACCAAATCCATGTACCTGGAACACCAAACACATCGGCGCATCAGCATCTGCTGTAAATCTGCTCCTAGCGGCCCGTCAGACAGAGAAGCAGACGTACGCGTTGACGAGCTTGTCGCAGATCTCGCTGGGCAGGAACACGTCCGGTCGCAGGCGGAGACCGCCCTTGTCACCTCTGCAGCACATGGTCCGGCTCAGGTTCCGCAGGCAATAATCCGTGGAGAGCAAGATCAGGGAATCTGGGTCGTCCCCCACTTTGGTCGCCATGGTAAACCCTCCGCCTCCTCCGTCTCTCCCTCCCTCTCCCCCACACAGTCGACGATGGGGAGCAAGCAGCTGGTGTGGAGGTTGATAAGTGAAGCTGTAGCCTCACTCAGAAGGCATTGGGAGGCCGGTTGATGCTGGGGGAAATGTGGAAGACCTAAAACTCTGTACCGCACCCCAGGCAAGGAGAGCCAAAACCTGTAGGGCAAACGGAGACATCAGCCAGTATGACCTAACAAGAACCACGCTGGACAGTTCAAATCTGAGAAAAGGAAAAATATATATATTTCAAATATTTCATTGAATTCAGCACAGATACAGTCATTTAAAAGAAAAGACACAGTAGAGAGGCATTGTAATTGCTATAAATATCAGTTCATTTTCAAATATCAGCTCATATTCATCCAAGTAATTATCCGGCTTCTCCAGCACTTCGGGTGACCATCAGGACGTCACTTTCAGTTCTTTATTGCATTTGCCATGCTTCACAAATCCAGACACCTCCTGATCCTCACGGGAGGAAAAGACAGGGTTTTCCGTTGGACTGACCATTAACTGCAACTATACTCAGAAGCGGGCTTCCCTGGATCAATACTCAATGTGATCGGCGACCAGATCTGTCTTTATGCAGGAGTATCGTGGGCAAATCAAGTCAGAACAACTCCATAAAGACATGCTTCAAACGGCGTATAATGTATATGTATTTATAGTAGAGTTTTGACTGCCGTCGTGTTTTCCCAACCGCCGGCTTTGTAACAGGCCCATCTGTTTATATACGGGGTGCCATCAAAAGTCTGTCCCGTGTAGCTCCGTCCTTAACATTATACACACCAGTTTGCTCAAACTTCTACCGCTGCAGTGATAGACTGTATACATCTCTACATAATAGCGTATATAAGAACGTAAAAATCAGAAGTGACCGGTTTCTAAGGAAAGCAGAGGTGAAAACAAACCTTACCCAGGGCTTTAGGGTGTTTAAGTCTTACAACCACACGCTTGGACTTAGGAATTTGTTGCACGGACATAGATTATATCTACTATCTATTTATTACAAGAATGATACTATCAAACACATCTGCGTCCGATTACCAGCACACCCACCTTCGAAGTCGTCCAATGCACTGGTACACTTTCGGTTTCCCAATTGATTAATTTAGCCTAAATGTACGGAACGACTAGGCAAAATGCAGCTTTTGATCACCAAAAATGCACAAACAAGTGTGATTAAATAGGGCGATCTGCTACGAAGTCTGCGCCGACGTGTTACCGCTGCTGGCAGTGATATTTGCGGACACCCCGGTCAGGAAAGCACTCAGAAAAAAGCAAAACACACACTTACAGACCACTTAAAACAAGACATGTATCTGGCTAATATTGTTCATGTGCAGGTGAAAGAACATGACAACCGCGCTGACTCCTGACAGAGCCTCACCTCCACGGAAAAAGGGAGAAAATCCCCCGGGGAGGCGGAGGGGTCGAGGATCTCGGTTACCTTGCGATCGACGCGCCTGTTGAGGCTAAACGGTGATCCCAATCCGATGCATCGGCGAGCTCTGCTAGCTAGCTGCTACGGCTGCCAGCGGGTTACCTCGGTCTTCAACACCGTGCAGCATTTGCACGGCGCCGCACAAGAAGACAGTCTGTGAGACAGTCCTCCCACCTTGACCCCGATCACGGGTAGTCGCTCCGCTTAATTCGATATGAGCTGGTAGTTTTGTTTTATTTTAAAACAGGTTGTGTCTTTTGGTTTTGCTCTGTTTCGTGTAACACTCAGCTGTCAACAATAAAATCGCCACTTCCCGTTTGCTAAAGACCAGCGCAAGGAATTACTTCCTGCGTTAGGAAGGGGAATTAAAAAAAAATATTATCACAATTAACTAATTGGCCGGCTGACCAAGACAGTTGTCAAACCGTACTACAGTAACCTAACAAAATAAAAACAGCATTTTAGTTGACAAACATGCTTTTTTCTGTTTGGCGTCCTAGGAGTTATTAATTAAAACTGTAACAGAGAGCATGTTAGGAATTGGTTTAGTATTATTCTATTATAAAATACCTATTTTTCCCCCATGTAAATGAATTTTGATTATTTTCCAGAATTTTAACATAAAAGATATGTACTTTTTCCCTTTGAAATATACGTTGACGTTGTGTAACTAAGCCTTGCGTCACTGTGTATGCGGATGTGACGTTTACGGCCAAAAAAGCTGAATAATTTCGAAGTTCTAAATACGTTTAGAAAATAGCCTCTCCGGCGAACACCCGTGTACATTTTAATATTTCCCCCACCTTCTTCTTTACTTGAGGATAGCCGAGTTCCCGCATCGGACTGTTTTTCTTGTGACACCGACTTCCGGTTGGTCTGCAGGGACCAAAAAAATAGAAAGACCCACGCTCAGTCATGTCGGGTTCCTACAAAAGCAGGTGAGGAGATGGGCTGAATTGCGATTTATGCATTATGACAGCGTTTATGTCTGTGAAGGTGCAGAAGAAATGGGTTGCAGGCACGGTGCTAGCATGTCTTTTCGGTGTGAGTCTGTTTATTTTTTTCGTGGGTCTTGATGAAACTCAGTAGTCGTATTGTAACTCCGATGTAACTCAAGTCCGTTTCTATAATGCAATGGGGTTGCGACGGGATGGAGTTTTTGCAGTAAAATTGTAATGTCAGGTGGATGTGAGGATGCATAGCCTTCGGCCTATAGGTAAATGGTTGTTTACATGACAATAATGTTTTTGGTAGGTTTTAGGGGACTTTTGGTAACTTTTTGCCAAATTTGTCTTTCGATCGTAGTTTTGTAGGGGCGCCCGTTAGTTCGCTGAAGACTTAACCATTGTCTTGAGTCAGCACTCGGATATTTGGAAATAACTTACCATTACATTACTTCTTTTTTGTTTGTTTTAGTGATCGACAGAATAACGTAAACCAAATTCATTTTTTTACTTAATTTGCTTACTAATTAATTTAACTTGAAAGTTTTGAGAAATTAGAGAAATTAATTTAATGTATTATTTAGAATGATTCCTTGATGTTAAAATAATTATGTCTCCAAAAGTATTGGGACGAAGTGCATTCATTCTTTTCCTATGTTGAGGCAATATGGATTTTGTATAAAGGATTAATTTTGCTACATTGAGAGCCTCCGTTTACATAATTGTGATTTTAAGTAGACGCTTAATTATAGAACTATAGCTATTTCTGTTCATTTTTCGTATTTTATATTATTGTAAATACCTGGAAAATTACTTTAAATTATTGTTCTTAATATATACAGATCGCAGCCAACAGGAAAAAATGCTGCTCGACATAATTATTGACAGCTCGCTGTGTGGCAGGACGCCGACGTCAATTGTGCTTGTGTGCTTATTCGGCGGTGTTGGACACTGGAGAGGGAAAATTATGAACTGGCCAAGTCCTTGGCCAGATCTGAATACTGAGCGTGAATTTACCATTTTCATACTGAAAGTGAAGGCAGAAACGCCGGCGAAGTCTGACGAAACAGGGCCCATGAACGCTGTCTGAAGTGGACGCAATTTTAATTAGTGCAGTTAATGCAAGCGAGGGCTTTGCTTGTTTTTGTTTCTTTTACGTGAAGTTTATGTACTAACTAGGGACATCGAAAGGGAATAGAAACGAAAATGTCCGTTTGTTAAAAAAATTCCAATAAAGTTATTATTATTATTATTATTATTATTATTATTATTATTATTATTATTATGTTTATTATTTTGGTTCCAGTACAGTTGGAGACATTCGTTTGTACTGGTTAGCATAGAAACCCGAGATTAAAATTTTGAATTAAGTCGTTCTTTTCCGGTAAGGAATGCACTGTTTTAACCTTATTACTAATTTGACGTCTTATGGATGCATTTCCTCGTAGTGGGACTGAGCAGTAAAATAAAAACTTTGTTTCTCTAGACGGCAAATTAAGGCTGCCTAGGTGGTTAATCTCCCAAACTCTATTACGGTGACGTGGCTTGCTAAACAAAGCCGGGGCATTCTTGGCTCATTGAATTAAAAACACTGAAAATGCCTTCTGTTTTATAAGTTCTTGTGTAAACCGCTTCATGGAAAGTGATTTTATGCATTTTTGCAATATTGCTTGTTAGAAAATGCCTTGTTTTGTAAACAATCTTTGACAAATTATGTAAAATTGTTAAAAAATCATGTTATTACACTGCAGTTGAGAATTACATTTTATTCCACATTAATTTTCACATTTATTATTATATTTTTATGAAAAATACTGGTTACGCGAATTGACACAAACCAGTTGCACCACCTAACCATGTTGCTTCTACAGTAAAAAGCAGTTGCTTGTTGAAGAAACTGACATTGTCAGTGAAGGATGACAGCTAACAAGGCCAACTGAATTTGTTATATTTGTTTCAATGTATAAAAAATGTCTAACAAGAAGAACCATGAATTTGTGTCTTCTATTGTGATTTCAGTTAAGAAAAATATCTAGCAAATCAGGATGTGTGTTTCTGTCTGCGTCTGTCCCTGTGTATCTGTCTGTCTGTTTACACTTGGATTCAAAATGCATTTTAGGTCACAAGTGGACAGCGCTAAATACAGGTGTAAATGACCACCAAGACTCTTGTGATCCGAACACTCAAACCACTCGCTGAGTTAGTCTGGGGGATGTATTTGACCAAATATCTTTTGCAGTGAAAATGCTCATTCCGATGCACTCCTGGCCAGGATGTCATAGGAAAATAGATCATCAGTGCAGGACACAGTGTTGCCATGATACCAAAATCATGACTTTGATACAATACCTTCCTACAATATTTAGATACAGATACTAAAATGATACCACAGCAAAAAATAAAAAAAATTAAGGGATAAATAGATGACAGAACATGGAACTTAAAATGATCTGGGTTTTTTTTTTGTTTTAAATTAAATCACATATTTTGCCAGTATCAGTCAAATTAAATAAATTATAGCCTATTTTATCACAGGTGCAGAGCGACACTGAACCTGTTTTAACAAAACAACAGCTATTCAATTGCAGCTGCTGAGCTGTACAGCCATTGATCATGTTTTAATACATTTATAACACTGATAATTGGATTATGGTAAACAATTAGATCAAGGTCATGGTGTTATTAAAGCTTATATGTTATCCAATATTGTCCTGTATACTTCCTGTGATTTCTTTTCCAGTTTTTTAAATTTGTAGGATATCAGCTCCTCTGCAGAGGTCAGCACTCCACTCAGCAAATTTTCTAGTAATAGCAAATATTTACACAAATGTATCGTATGCAATGATTACCTTAACTAAAGATAGTCAAATTAAACAGTTAGGCTATCATTGCCCTTAATTCTGCTTCTCAAACTGAAGTGGTAAAAAGTTTGTTTGTTACAAAATAAGTCCCAATCGTTTATAGGGAATACTCTTAAAGTGCTGATACTAATAAAATGGAAAATTGTATAGTTTTTAACAACGGAGTATATTGCAGTACTTTTTCAGTATTGATATACGGTGCAACACTAACAAAATATTTGGTGACAGTGCACCAATGCAGAAGAGCACTGTTGTATGTGCTTGGAGTTCAAGTGAAACCAAATGCCTAATTTTCATTTAGCAGGAAAGAAATTTCATAAACTGACTTATTGCAAAGTGGAAGCCAGGAGCTCGATGGACTGGGCTTCCATGACCAAGCTGCTGCATGCAAGCCTCACATCACCAAACACAGTGCCAAGCGTCCGATGAGGTGCTGTAAAGTACACTGCCACTGGACACTGGCGCAGTGGAAACATGTTCTGTGGAGTGACGAATCACTCTTCTCTGTCTGGCACTCTAATGGATGAGTCAGGGTCTGACGGATGCCAGGAGAACGTTACCTGCCTGACTGCATTGTATCAACTGTAAAGTTTGGTG
This sequence comes from Hippopotamyrus pictus, assembly GCA_026781145.1. Lineage (NCBI taxonomy): Eukaryota > Metazoa > Chordata > Actinopteri > Osteoglossiformes > Mormyridae > Hippopotamyrus > Hippopotamyrus pictus. Next base: position 25,066,471 of record JAODLC010000123.1, on the reverse strand, counting down.
GAGGAGGGATAATGGTATGCGGATGTTTTTCAGGGGTTGGGCTTTTTTGTTTTTTTTTTTTGCGAAATATTGAGTTATTTATATGATCACCTTTGCATTCTGTGAAATAAAATTTAATAATAACTCTAATAAAAATTACAACATAATTATGAAATGTAATACCTTTTGTTGAATTATTTAAAGATAAAAGGACAATTATTGAAATATTTACTCATTTACTTCTTATATATTTCATTTTGGGTATTATGGCGTTCCACACGAATGTGGATTCTCTTAGCTTCTATTGCCCTTGTAAATGCCCTGTTACACATTTTAAAATATGTTTCCCAACATGACAGTTACCAGTTTACACCTAGTAAAGTTTTTATTCTCTGGTCTTTTGCCCTCATGCCCCATTTTGTGTTTTCAGTCGACCGTGTGGCCAGTTTAACTAAATTAAAGTTAATTGTTAACACTAATAAGACCAAAAGGCACATTCACTATGAAGGTAATCTACTGTAATGTTTAAACTTTAGAAGGAAGCTACTTTTCAACAAGGGCATCTACACAGTGAGCTTGTTTTGCTGATATCAGCAGCCTTGTCTTGTGAGCAGGGAGTGGTTTTTATATATTTAATAAAAAAAAAAAGGGGGAAAAAAAGTGAAAACTTGTTTTTCATCTCAAAAGATTCAGCCCTGTGTCTGAGCAGTTCTGGGCAGGGCGCCCTGCATGTGCGGAGAAGGGCCTGCATATTGTTTATCTGAGGTGGCCTTCAGCCACCCTGACCAGCAGTAATTTCATCCGGCGTAGCTCAGTTTGACTGACAGCCGATGAAAGAAGGAAATTCCAGCACTGAGGGGTCACTTTCCCCCCCCAGCACCATTGTCTGCTGTCCCTGCCAAACTGACTTATTTATAACCTCGTTTTAAGCCAAAAGGGTTAGCATTTAAACTACTGAGTAGAATGGGTACTGTTTGGTAGCCCTGTGTCACCAGTACATCTTAACCTAATGCATTAGCACAGCCCCACCCTGGTTCAGCAAACTCCTTCCCCCCCCCCCGTCAGCCTGGCTCTGATCATGTGAGTGAAGCATTCTGGGATCGTGACCTTCCTTGGTGACTCTGCTTTTGACCTTGCCCGCCCTTGTCTGTTTAAAGCATCCCAGATGTTTTCGGTTTCCGTGCACACCTCCCCCCTCCCTCCGCCATGCTCCCCTTATATGCTCTTTGATTTTCCACAAGCGAAGGTGGTGTCTTTGAGAAACCGCTTGCTCGTCCAACGTTTTTATTAAGGTATTAAACATAAGAAGGTCAGATGTCCCGTGATGATACCGTCCCATCCTAAATTTATTGCCCATTTGATTCAGGATTCAGGAATTCAATGCGGCTCTGACTGAAGAGAAGATCAATTTAAAGGCACTCCGTGAACTGTGCTTCAATGGTGAGCAATTTGCTGAGACTTGCATGTCATGTGCACACTAGTTTGTTTAATGGTACCTCAGCTAAATGATGCTTTTTAGAAAAGACTTAGTGAATGATTGAGTGCATTCTGAGTTTGTGCCACCTACGTGAAACTTAACAGGAAATTGTGCATTTTTAACAGGAAGTCCCCCATTTGATTTCCTGCTCAGCCTCTTTTTTGTTTCCCCTCTTGTTTTTCACTCCTGCGACAGGAATCCCCTTTGAGGGAGGAATCCGCGCCCTGTGCTGGAAGGTGAGCCCCATTCATCCATCCATCCATCCATTTTCCAAGCCGCTTATCCTACTGGGTCGCGGGGGGGTCCGGAGCCTATCCCGGAAGCAA
>JAODLC010000123.1:25044470-25058282 GCA_026781145.1 Hippopotamyrus pictus | reverse complement strand
TTGTACTCAACTGGTTGGTTGAAACAAAATCCTGGTTTGGATTTTTACTTTCTGGACCTGAAATGTCCGCCTCTGGAGATTAGACACCACTTAGCTTTGACTGTGTGTCTTAGGACTGCAGAAGTACAAAAAGATCATGCAAACTCCACATATACAGCACAGTGGTGACATTTGAACGCCCAAATCTGGAGGTGTGAGGCCACCCATTAAGCAGCCATCCAGTCCTGCCGCAGATACGGTGGAGTCTTCTTGTATACTTCTCAGTCAACTGCAGCAGGGGGCACATTGGTTCAGGAAGTGAGTTTGTAGTAAAAAAAAGTTTAGGTTTATATCACAAGAACTGTGTGTTTTCTCCATTTCTAATGACACATTGTCACCCAATCAGAAGTTTATCTCTGACATGCATCAGATCATGGTTGGGACCGTGTTTCTGTCTCTGACTGTCTGTCCACAGGACTATCCCATCTCGGACGTGCACACCATCCTCAGGAGGGCCACAGAGCTGCAGGACGGTGCATAGCGAGGAAACTGAAATGCCGGTGACGGCGACAGCTTTGATGCCCCAGTGAATTCTGGGAGTGGACTTCCTGGACCAGTCAGAGAGGTCCGTCCAGGGCCCTTCACCACCCTGAAGTGTCATCTCTCTCACCACATGGAGGGTCTGATTCAAGGTGTCTATTTGTACAGTGAAGACTTGAAAATGTAAAAACTTAAAACAATCAGAATAAGCACGATATCAATGATAAACAGTAGTATGATAGAACCAAATAAATGCGAGGACGGTTCTTCTGAAATGTGATTTCCAAATTTCAGAATTGCCTATGCTTTTTCATTACAATAAACAAGGTCACTTAATGCTCGTATTGTACATTTTAAGCAAACATTGTCAGAAATGTTAACATTTGGCTATGAACCCTGGTAATGATAGTTGTGTCACTGATATGGTTTTCTGATCTTCACACCGTTAAGGTTAGTTTCCGACTTTGGTCATCTTGAGAACTCAGAATTAATGCTTCTGCTAGCTGGCTTTCTGAAGATTTATCTCTGTAAATTCACGTTTACTGGAAGTGGCTCTTAATTCATGGAGATAATATATTGCTTAAAAATAACCTATTGCTTTATATGTAGCATAAGGAAAATTTATACATCACAATTCCTTTTTGTGTGCATTTTTAGGACAAATTGATTTTTAATGAAATGTTTCTACCACAAATTAATTCTCACTAACTTGGCTTGAGTGTTTAAGAATTTTAGCATACTAATACATTATTAAGGAATGTCCAGTTATAGGGGAAATAGAGGATTGTTGGGATTCTTTAGTATTACAATGTAGTATTACATTGGCATTGAGATTTTCCTTTGGACCTCAAGCTGAGAAGATTGATAGTTTAAAATCCAATCATAAAAGGAGCAATTCTCTTGAACCCTGTGACTTCACTTTGGAAAAGCTGAACTGGTTTTTATATGGCAGGGCTCTTCAAATCTGGACCTCGATTCCAAATCCAGGTAGTTAGTTTAATAATGACTGATTCTGATTGGCCAGAGGCTTCACACCTGACTGACAGGTAAAGGAAGGCTGGAATACCAGCAGTGCTCGGACCTCGAGGACCGTGATTTGAATAACCATGTTATATGGATATTGACATGCTGTCTTGTGTTAGCTGACCTAATGTCTTGGCCAAATGAGGAGCTGTAAACAGATCTATTGCTTGTCTGAACATAAGAGCTCCCTCTATTGGGGAGAGTAGGAATGCACTTTCACAGAAGATGATTCTTTGTACCACTCCTTTGAAAGTCTTCCTATTAAATTATTTGTATTTGTAAGCTTGGTGTCTTACGCATGTCTTTTTCCAGCAGCCTGGTCTACCAAATATCTACACTGTATACATTTTTTTTATCACAGCACAGAAGAGGAAGACCATCCAACACCATATATTGAAATATTCAAGCCTAACCCTAAGTCTGGCAACCCCGGTGGGGGGGGCATCAGTGCCTGGCCGGCATGTTGTCATATGGGACCAGTGGTTAACAAAGGTGCAGGTATATAGTAGTCGCAGTCTGAAACCCGCTACTCCTCCAAGCTCTGCCTCCCAGCAGTGCCTGTACCACTGCATGTGGTGTAGCATGTGATCATGAGTATGAATGGGTTTGTTCCCCATTCCTTGCACGTCAGCGGGCATCCCTGTACTGGAGGACGGCACAGTTTCAGATTTACCATTCCCATGTCTGTATAAATGGCTATGCCAAATATTCTTCATGAATTTTCATGCTTGGTCTGGCTCTGTCACAGGTCCTGCTCGCCTGCAAAAATGATTGGCAGTTACTGCAATTACAAGCATAGCAATAACAATTACACTAGGAGCCAAGTGAGTGACTGTCTCACTGGTTATGAATATTCATAGGAGCATGCCTCTGCCAGTAGAGTTTATATCCCACAAAGCAGGAAGAGAACTCTGAGTCTGTTGTGCAGTGCTGGGATTTGATTCATTTCCAGCCACTTCCTGCATGGTTTGTTAACCATGTTCATTGGGCTGCTTTGAGCGGAAGCTGAGCCGGGACCTAACAGCGGATCAGTGAGATTGGTCGCTCTCGTATGTGCAGTGCCCTCACCTTGGGTGGAAGGATACGCTGTGGGGCTCTTTGGTTGGATTGCTGGCGGAGAGGCTTGGATCCTAGTGCATGCATTGGCTTGGACTTGCCGGAGTGCTCGTTGAAGCGGGTTAGAGACATAATGTTGCATTTTGTGGATGAATAACTGGCAACAATAATTCCCCGATACCCATTTATTCTGCACAGAAAGAACGAAAAGTCCCAGATGCAAGTGTGGGTGTGCTTGTGTCTCCAGGAAATGACCTAGTTGGTTGAGTCTCATTGGCTCCAGTTTTGTTCTTTGCCCTTCTTCTTTTCCCCCTTCTGTGTAGGCCTCCATCAGGCCTGCCCTCTCCTCCAGCCTCCCTCTGAAGGCCTTTACCCTTATTGGCAGCGGTTTGGACAATAAGCAACGGATTATCTCTTCCCTCCAGGAGCCTCTCTCTTGGGGAAACAAACACACAAATCTATCATGGATTGGTCACTACCTCCTGCCTGCTCACAGCCATCTGCTCCTTATGGGAGGAAGTTTTTGGGAGGGTTTCACTCATGGCCTGTGTCTAATCAAGGCTAGAAGATGACCTTGACCAGGGATGTCCGCCCCCTAAATCTAGATTGCTGGCAGTCATGCACCTGGATGATGTTGGTCATGGTATCTCTGTCCTGCTGAGCTGCTAATTTTGTCCCGCAAAAATGTCAACATCTGTGTCGTGAAGTGTGCATTACGGTTGTCGCTAAGATGCCCTGGTACCCACACAAAGTTGAACATGCCAAACACAATGTCAGATTTCTCACCAATATTTTCCCGCTGCTCCCCCTATACTTATGTAGCAAAAACATGAGCTACACCAGTGCAACAGTGTAACAGAATGTGTTTCTGTGATGAATGTGGTTGTTCTGAATGACTGTTTGTTAAGCCGGTTATCTCGTTTTTGTCACAGTGCCATTTTCCCCCCAAGGCCAACAAAACGCTAGTTGTTTAAATGGGCATCTATTCCAATGGCCAGATCACCCCTTTCCTTCTAGCCCGCTTGCTCCCTTTGAAGGAAGTCAGTGCAACCATCGTGTCTGCCTCTTCCACTCTGTCCTATAATAAATGCTCCCTACACCATCCAGAACCTGTTTCTGACATTGTTTTGGGAGTCATCTTGTTTTAGGGCCGCAAACCTGCTTGCAGCCTTGTTGAAGGGGCTAGCCTCTGATTGGCTGACTTCATTGGTGGGAGGCGGGGCCTGTGACTTATGCAAACAAAGAAGCGATACTTATCAAGGTAAGTCACACTGAAGAGGGAGATATTAGAGGAGTGTCCGAAGTGGATTTTGTCGGAGGGGAAAATGTGTCTTTAATCAATACAGTATGTGTTTTCTGTCACAGGACCTCAATGCACTTTTACAAACTTTTCTGATTGTGCGTGGATGGGGGAGGAGTCTAGCATAAATCTTTTCTCCATTTGGTTAGCAAGCCAAGCTAGGGGAGTGTGAGGTAAACAGGTTGCAGTGTGGGCAGGGTTATTATAACACAGTAGCGGATATTGAGGTCTCAGTCTGAAAGGTTTGTACACAGAGCCCAGCTGTTTCCTATTGTTACAAGGTTTTTTATGGTGTCTGGGTGTATTCTTACAGAGGACGGAGTATGAGGGAACAGGAGGAAGTTCAGGCCGCAGCTGACGTGTAATGGTCCCTAGGGGTTGTTTGATCGCGTCTTTTGCAGTGGGCCTAGTAGAAAGATATTTTCCCAGAGTGTCGTTTGGCTGATTTGTGGGGCGTGATGACCCTCATGATGCCAGTGGGTCTAGACCCATGTCCCTAATGGTTTTTGAGGGATGTTTGTCTACAACAGAGGCAGATGTTCTGAAGAGGAGTGTCCTAGGTAATCATGGAGGAGTCGCATGCAATCTGGGAGATAAAACTGCATGTGTGTCTTGGTGTTACTGTTTTTTTTCTGCAGTAAAATCCCATTATAATGGACTTCAAGGGACCTGGCAAAACAGTCCCTTACTGTATATCCAAAGTTCGTTATATCCAGAGTTGCTGTATGGCCAGAACACAACTACAGGACGCCATTTACTCATGCCACACCCCAGCAGACACACTTGTGGTGTAGATTGTTATATTGTACATGGAGTAATCCAACTTTACCTGAGCAGATGCGTGACTATTAATAATCCTGACTATGACATATTTGCACCTTGTAGGCGGAGCCTGTATGTCCGTTATAGCCGAAGAAAACTACAGCCAAAAGCGGCCCTGTGGACCAAATTGTTTGTCCGTTATAAGCGAAATTCCGTTTTGTGAGTCCGCTATATTCGATGCTTTTTCTGCATGTTCCTAAAAGCACACAGCCAGGACCAGCGGACCTGATTTCCAGTTAGGTAGCAATACCAAAAATACCAAACCAGTTTAGGTACTTTTCTTGGTACTTTGGGGTGGGACTTGCAGACGTGTTTATTGTCAATTGGTTATGCAAATAACCTGACTAAACGCAAAATGCATCCACTATTCTGAAAAAGCGTAGTTGCTATCACAGAAAACAACAATTAACAAAGTAAAAAAATAAGTAGGTCTACAGTAATAGTAATGGATGCATGGACAAATGAAGAGACTCGAGCTTTAATTGTGATCTTGTTGGAATAACAGATTCGATGAGTTGTGGATGGCATGACGGGAATAAAAAATAATTTGTCATAATATAATCCTACTAGGGCTGCATATTGAAAAAAATTCAAGTATAACAATGTGATTTTATTGCAATGAATACTGAGATATTTATAAAGCAAAAAAGGAGTTCAAATTAATTTCTCCCCATTAAACAGCAAGAATGAAACTGATTAAGATTGGCTCACTCAAAAGCAGCGAAGCTAATTTTTAAACATATGCTAGATAATCTTGAAAAGGAACAATCATTGAAGCTTTTGTTTTAATGATTCCTATGACAGAGTAAAAATGTTTTAGCAAAACTTAACCCCCCCCCCCAAATATCACAATATTTTTTACAAAAAAATTGCATTGCGATATCTGAAAATTTCCAATATTATACAGTCCTAGTCTGTTTATACTTATTTCATAAATCATGCTTAAAATGCTCTCCCTGTAGCATCTACTAGCCATTTGTTGCTGAACTGCCCCCTCAACTCGCAGCAATCCAATGAGCTGTGTGGCTACTTTGTAACGTGTTACTATAATTCCACTACTTTTAGAAGAAACAAGTAAAGTAACTAATTACCTTATCAAATTAAATAACGTAATTAACTACTGAAATTTAAATAAGCTCATTAGCCGTTATTGCATGAAAATATTAATGGACAAATGCGGCCTATTCCCCTAATATTCTGCTTATGCTTTAATGCCATCTGACCTTATGGTGGGGAAAGAGTGAAAAATTGAAGGGGGTCTGAATACTTTCCGTACCCATTGTATATGTATATACTGTAGGGTACATTTGTTCTGTTTACCCTGTATGTAGGCATACTGTTTGAAACCATATACCACACAGACTGATTAACTGATTTTTTAATTATTTTAAATATTGACAACATGACAGAAAAGTAACAGTAGACCTAACAGTTATGCTGAACTGATTAAAGCAAAACTACTGGGAAAAATGTGCTTTTGAAACACACATTAGCTTATGTAATAATTTAAAGATTGATAATAGGCTTAAATGGAAAGCGATCTTATGACATTCTGATCTCCTGGCAACGTATATGTGCAGTCTGGGTGTGTATCCATTAATAAGAGAATTGAAATAACATGAAAGTTACTTTCCCTAGTAATTAATTTCCTCTTATATGCAGTAATTGAATTACTTTAGCATGAAGTAACTAGTAAATGTAACTAATCACTAATTTTCAGTAATTTGAACACTTCCAATTAGCAGCAAAAAACCTTCTGATATCATTAGATGTTTAGCCTAAATAGGTCGGAATTAAAATGAATACACAAAACAACAAATATAGTGGGAAACATATAGTATGTTTCTAATTATGTAAATCTTGGATTTTAATGAGCAGAAAAGTTTGCTAATGCAGCAAATGTAGTTAGCTATCTGTTAGCAGGCTAAATCAGCCTAATATCTGATAGCTGATGATGCACTTGATAGCAGAGAGGAGGGCATCCTGACAGCAGGGGGCAGTGCTGAGGTCTCTTCGCCATAGTGGAGGGATGGGCTGCAGAGAAAAGCTAGCAGGTGATAAGGAGGCAGTGTCCTGAGCACCACCTGTGGAAGCAGCAGACCATTCGGGTCTCCATAAACAATGCCTGAAATGGGGAGAGCAGCCCAATTAACAAACAATTAACACATTAAATTTTAACAGAGTAATTTTCTGGGGGAGAAGGAAGCCCCTGCAACTGAACATATTTTTTTTCTGGAAAAACACTATAACTCCACCCCCCCCCCCCAAGTGCATCTAATGATATCACTCACAATACAGATTTCTATATTATTTGCAAAAGCACAATAAATTCTCTGGTCTAACAAATGAATTACTCCGGCCTGTTTTTTCTATTGCGGGTTTGAATGACACCAATAAAAAGTGTAACAGATCTTTGATACCTTCCTTTAAGAATAATACTTCCCCATTGAAAGGTTTTTAATGACACGTTTGTGCTGTGTCATATAGGCCTGAATTTTCTGATGCAACAGTAGATAATGCTTGAATTGCCTCAACCCCTGTGGCTCTCACTAGGTGAGTAACCCTACACTAAACTAGCCCCCAGCCCTCGACTTCATGGTCTTAAGCTAAAGTACTGGACTGCTAAAGCAGAGTATCTCTGGAGCCCAAAAGTGCAACAAAATGAGGTACGTGTCCCACCCCTGTCTCATAGCCTCCCTCCGGGTCTCATTAGCATAGTTACAGAAAGAATCCCATGTCCCTTCTCAGGCTCCAGTCCGTCGCCTCTTCCTTGGGCCTCTTTTTATCCTGCTCTCTCTCTCTCTCTCTGCTCATCCATCTCCTTTCCGCTCTCCTTCCTCCCTCCCTCCCTCCCTCGTACAGTGAACCCAGTGAACTCTTCCAGTGCTCTCTCACAGTCCCTTGTTCTTAAGTTCCCCCATCATCCCGTGCTTCTTCAGAAAACCCTTCTCTGCACTCTCTCCCCTCCAGTCTCTGCTTTAACATGCTAAGACATGTTAAAGGCACAGGCAGTAGGTCAGACTCATGATACATAGCTTTCAGATGTCTGTTTCCATGGCAACCTCGCCTCCAAATCCACCAGAGGCCTGCAGCCATCCAAACTTTCATTACTGCATGTAATTTTACCTTCATTGCAGTTACTGAACATTTTATTCCAAAGTGTTCAGTGATTCACTTACTTTACAAAGAACCAAACCATGTTGTACAACCCTATGTGTTTGGTTCATATTTGTCAGAATGCCACAATGTAGTCTAAAATTGCCATGATGCCTTACAGTATAAAATATTCATTGTCTTAATGGTGGCAACTTAAAAGCCATCGTCTTGTTCTATGACATTTGGGATATTTGCATAGTTTGCTTACACATACAGAACAGAAGGAAAATTGCACAATAACATTTGTTCTTATATGAATTTAAACCTTCAGTCTTATCTTATGAATTTAAACCTTCAGCCTTATCTTATGAAACCAAACCTTCAGCTTTGTCTTTTTTCCAGCCTGGGACATACAGACCATTTACATGATACTGGAAAATATGTTAAAATTAACACGTTACATCCCATCCTAATAGGCCTATAGCTAATCATTTTTAGAGAGTGAAAGTAACAGTTGTTTTCTTTACTTATTTACATATTTTACTTGAGCCCAATCATCTTCCAGTTTCTAATTTCGTGTGTACAAAATGTTACGTAGATACATCTAAAAGTGGAAAAGTGTTACATCCATTATACAGCTTGGTCTTTGATGTTTAAATAGAAAAGGTGTACAGCCTAAAATTAAACTATGGAATCCAGCCTGATGGCTGATTATGTCACATGAAATATTCATGTCTGGAAAATTATAACAAAGAAGATGGCACGAATGTCTTATTGTAATTCTTAAAAATGTAAATATGTAGAGCTGCAAGATGACTTAAGTCTTGAAAGTTCCCTGTTTGCTGGAGACCAAAAGACAGCTGCTTAGTTAAAAAAAAAACAACAAAAAAAAAAACCTTTATACTTACATCCAGAATAACAAGGGTTTCTCTGTATTTTGTAATGGTGTTAGAAGAAAAACCATTTATGAGGCTGACATTTGTGACATAATTGCATGCTGTACGGTGCCACGTTTTAATAATCCTGCCCAAGGCTTCGTGGCTTCAGTTTTAATGTGCGAGAGAGCGAAATGTAGGAGACGAGCCAGAGGTGCATAATAAGGCATCTTGCCGCCTTCACATGAACGCCTCCTTGGGGGCGGCCCAACTGCTAAACCCCCCACACGTAGGATGGGGGTGGCCGGGCGCTCAGGTGTGTCCTGCGTGCCTCGGTTATTCAAGGTCGCACTATTTCCACAGCTCCAGGCTATAGTGTCCTGGCCGAGTTGGCACGTTTAATGTGGAACACAAAATGAGAGTCGACCTGTATCGATCACTTAACATCAGGCTTAATTGTGCTTTCTGCCATTGTCTGTGCTGAATGTGGGAATCATTTGCTTAGATTTAACATGCGGGTCTGACACGGAAGGTCGGAGAAAGCGGGGTGTCCGCGGTTCTGTCTCACTGCAGAATTTACAGCTGTGTTTCATAAGTAAGCACGGCATTTGTTCTGCAGAACTGCATCTGCTTTGCGTGGCTTCAAAATGTTTTTTTTTTTTTTTTAATCTTCATTTGTGTTTAAGTGCAATTAAATAATAACAATAAAATATAATATAAGCACCGGCATGTCTTTGCTTTTTTTTGTCTGGCATCAGGATCTAAGCAGACTAGCTTTGTCATATGCAAACCGTTAGTTTTAAAGAGTGGTCAAATCTGCAATTGTGCAACACTAATTTCGCCTTCCTCCATCTCCTTGGGAGCCCTTTGGTAGAGAGCAACTAAATGGCAGTCCCGTCGGGGGAGGTGATGGGGGAGCATCCAGAAAGCCGAGACGCCGAGAGGGGGCGGCTTCTCTGCTGCCTTAGCATCGACAGGACCGAGTCCGTCACATCGCCCACCCGCTCGGGTCGGTGTACACTACCGTCAGACACCAGGCGCGGTCCCTTGAACATCCCCGAGGACTGCCGAGGGCTGTTCCGAATGAGAGCCCTTACTTGATCATTTTCTTTGTGCTTTTTTATTTCTCTGATGTCGTTTTGTTTTTCCTCGTCGTCTCCACGATCTTTCCCTTCGCCTATTTAAATGCTTTGTCCCTCTGCGGGCAGGACCTCCGCTTCAACCTTGCTATTTCCCAAGGTTTTTTTTTTTTTATCCTCAAGCAGCAATCAACACCTGAAGAGAGGAGATTTTAAAAATAAGCGACAGGCATGGATTACACATTTTCTGGAAAATATAATCCTAAAGCAGAACATTATTTCAAAGACAACGAGACATATGTGGGATCGTCCATTTTGTCACTGGAGAATATTTTGAGAGAAAACTGAGATATTTATAGCAACGATAAAGTAAAACTGTCGTTTTTTTGAAGCGGTAAAATTGAGTAAACATGAGTAAACGGCAATACGAGAGATTTGAGCGATTGCAACATTTTAATCAATAATCGCTGACAAGAAAGAAACGGGATGTTGAATTGAAATGGGAGACGACCCAGAAATCTGGATTTCTGAGCGATTCTCACATAGAACGTAAAATTTAGATTCCTCCTGTTTTTTCAGGACTCCGGTACATTAAAACAACACCTAAAAACGAACGTAGGGCCTTTTGCACGCATTTTTTTTTTGCCAGCGTGAGAGTCAAGAAAATAGTCTGTAGGTGCCGTCTATTTTATGGGAGTTCTCATTCAGTGACATTTCTCAGTAAAAACCCTGTTTGCGATTTGCTTTCATAAAACATGTATTAGAATGAAAATATATGAGACATGTTCTTGGGCCAAGAGAAGTTCACACCTGGCTCGCCCAGCTATCATTGAAGACAAGTATGGTGCATATTCTAATAAGTGGTCTTTTTCATTTCGGGATCTTTGATGTTGATGAATTTTCAAGATGGATTTTTTTAGTTTCTGAAATTAAAGGACAACTTTTCATTTTAAAAGGTTTTTAATGGTTAAAGTTGCTGAATGACTCTCGATGACAATTGTGCTTAAGGTGATGGGATTCCTCCACTACGTACCTCGTCTTGGGGGCACGAATGACAGCTTGTATTTTTTATTATTCACCCCCGTCTTTTAAACGTTGAAATATATCGGTTTGATCTCTTCATTTGATTCATTTTTTTTTATCAACAACCCCTCCCTTCGTATCGCCAGGGATTATGGCATGGTCGGGTTATCTATTTAAATGGATTCCATATGTAGCGACCCTTTCTTTGTAAAAAAAAAGAAAAAAAGAAAAGCTTTCGTGTTTTCGTTGGCAAATAGAAGATCTTGGTTTTGGGGGAAGGGAAATCATTCCGATTGTTTCTCTCATATAACATTATTATTATTTTTTTACTGATTGATGCTTGGCATATGTGGGATTGATGACATACAACTGGATGCAGCTGTTGTTCCCTGAAGGTTTCCCAGTGCCGCGCGGTTCTTGGACAGATACAGCACAGTTTACAGGAATCCGACACATTCCCAAAAGGCTGCCCGTGCATTTTCGGATCTATCGCTCAAAATGCGCGCAGGCCGGTTATAAGAGGATTCCTCGGCTCGCCGTGAACCGCCCGGAGAAAGACTTGGACGGGGATATGAATCCGAGATGATGATGATGCTGGATACACAGGTACGGCTGTACGTTAGTAAGAAATCCGTGATATTTTCTTAATGTTTTATTCTAGTTGCCTTGCTGTTGTTTACTCCTGCCATCTCAAATCAGTTACTTGGGGTTAATTGCTATAATTGTAAGCAAGCCAGTAAAGCGCCGACTTACATAATTGTGAAAATGCACAAGTATATTGCTGTTTTCTTGCGCGCTAAACGACAGATGTAAATTCTGGAATAGATTATAATAAATTAGAATAAGAATTCTCTGTAGTATTACAGTTGCCTGAGGCGGGGTGGATTTTGTAAGGTCCTAATGCAAAAGCGATTATGCACTGGCGCGGCTTCATCTGCACCGTGCATTTATGACAGCACGCCGCGCAAGGGATGCACTTACGGGACGACGCTTCATGACAATGCGCATGTCAAAGCTAGGCCGCGTAAAACGGTCCTGAAGTACTCTTGTCGCCTGGTCTCTTCAATCAATCAAACAATCGATCGATCAATCAATCAATCAATCAATCAATCAATCAATCTATCTATCTATCTATCTATCTATCTATCTATCTATCTATCTATCTATCTATCTATCTATCTATCAGTGTAAAGTGTCGATCTCCCTTCTTCCCTCACTCCTGAACAAGACCCTGAGAAACTTAAAGTCCTCCACATGAGGCAGTAACTCACCCCCCCCACCAGGAGAGGGCAATCCACCCTTTTCTGGTTAAGAACCATGACCTCAGACTCGGAGGTGCTGATCCTCCTTCCAGTCGCCTCACACTGCAGCTGCAGTCCGCCCCAGTGCCTGCTGCAGGTCACAGCCCGATGAAGCCAACAGGACCATGTCATCTGCAAAAAGCAAAGACACGATCCTGAGGCTACCAAAGAGGACCCCCTCCACCCCTTGGCTGCACCTAGAATCGGGAACAAGTCTGACTTACTACAGGCAATACGAACTAAACTTCGTTTATACAGGGATCTGATGGCTCGCAACAGTGGACCCCATACTTCCGAATCACCCCCCAAAGGACCCCCATGGTCGTATGCCATTTCCAAGTCCACAAAACACATGTACTGTAGACTGGTTGGGCAAACTCCCATGAACCCTCCAGTGTTTTTTTGAGGGTGAAGAGCTGGTCCAGCGTTCTGTGGTCAGGACAAAATCCGCATTGTTCCTTCAGGATCCAGCGGACCAACGGACAGAACCTCCTCTCCCGTACTCTGGCATAGACCTTCCCAGGGAGGCTGAGGAATGTGATCCCCCTGAAGTTGGAACACAACCTCTAATCTCGTTTCTTAAAGATTGGGACCACCATCCCAGTCTGCCAATCCAAAGGCACTGCTCCCAGCCTCCACGTAATGTTGAAGAGGGGGGTCAGCCAAGACATCAAGAGCTTTCAAGAAATCAGGGCAAATCTCATCCACTCCTGGAGCCTTACTACCAAAGAGTTTTTTGACTACTTCAGTGACCTCAGCTGCCATGATGGGTAAGTCCTTCTCCAAGTCTTCCAGCTGTACCTTCCCCAATGAAGACTTATAAGTGGAATTCAGAAGGTGCTTGAAATACTCCTTCCACCACCTGATTATGAGGTCAACAGAGGTCCATCCCTCCCCTAAACAGCATGGGTTTCCTCTCCTGAGCCACCTGACGGGTTTCCCAGAATCTACTTGGGGTCTACCAAAAGCCCATCTCCATGGTCTCACTAAACTCCTCCCACACCTGAGTTTTTGCCTCAGTTACCTCGAAAACCGCATTCCACAACGCTCTGCCAGCTGCCTTCACCACCGGTGTCCACCAACAAGTTTGGGCATTGCCGCCACAACCAACAACCTTACTGCCACTGCTCCGCACATTCACTTCTGCAATGGAGTCCCAGAACATGGCCCATTCATGCTCAATGTCTCCTGACTCCCTCGGGATGCAGGAGAAGTTCTGCCAGAGGTGCAAGTTGAAGATCTCCCAGAGTGGAGCCTCTGCCGGACTCTCCCAGCACACCTTCACTTTATGTTTGAATCTACCAGGGCTATCCAGCATCTTTCCGCCATCGGATCCAACTCACCACCTGGTGGTGATCATTTGACAGATCAGCTCCCCTCTTCGCCCACCCGAGTGTCCGAAATATGCAGATCAAACAATACAATTGCAAAATCAATTATTGAACTGTGGCTTAAGGGTGCTCTGGTGCCTGGCGCACTTATAAACATCCTTATACTCAAACATGGTGTTTGTTATGGGGAAAATGTAGTTGGCACAGAAATGTAAAAACAGAGCACTGGTCTGGTTCAAATTGAGCGCACCATTCCTTGGGAGAACCTACCAGAGGCAATTGCCCCTGACAACATAGCACCTAGGATCTGAGAGGCACACAAACCTATCCACTCCACTAACTAACTAACTAACTAACTAACTAACTAACTAACTAACTAACTAACTA
>JAODLC010000123.1:25027447-25044370 GCA_026781145.1 Hippopotamyrus pictus | reverse complement strand
TCTATCTATCTATCTATCTATCTATCTATCTATCTATCTATCTATCTATCTATCTATCTATCTATCTATCTATCTGGATGGTGTTTGTGTATTTCTACGTTTCTAGTATGTTGTGCTAGGCTTTAACATCGAGGCGTTCAGTGGACTGTGAGCCACCAAGGGGTAACAATCACAGTTTTGGATTTCCAGGCAAATTTGTACTGATAATCAGATTCTAATACCAACAGAATCCCTTAAGAGTCACCGCTGTCTGGGAGTGGGGGGGCGGGCAGACGTTGCGTGGAGATGTTGAGCCATGATTACTGGGAACCCCCCCCCCTTTTAAATATTCACCTCCATACCCCCTTTCTCCTTGTGGGAAAATGCTTGTGGGGGAAAAGCCTACAGTTTCACTGCCATTAAAAACAAGCACTGACAAGCACTGAGGACTCTCACGTTGCCACCATTGTGAAACCCGCTTCTGAGATCTAACACACCTAATCCCTTAGTTTCGAAGGGCTCCTTATTTAATCGTGTTAAGACACTGAAATAATTGAATTATTATGAATTATTAAGATATTTAAATCTACCCAGTGACAGAGTCAAATGGTTGCTTTATCTAGTTATGATGCTTTAGGCAGTAGTGCAGTGCATTAAAAGTCCAGGCAGCCGTACTGAAACAGAAGATTTTTTGTGATGTAGAGCAAGAGATCAAAATAAATTGTTTCAGACATTTTTCAGTCTTTAATGTGATCTTCCGATCAAGGAAACCCAAAACAAAAAAAAATAATAATGAGTAGGATGAATAGAAATGAAGATGGCGTTTGCATAAATCTGAGGTTTCACTAAGGCTGTGTAGCTTTGTAGATTTTTTTATATCCACTGTATGTTTGTTGCTTAAAATACGGAAGTGGAAATGTTCAATGCTGTATATAAAGGGAACAACATGTAAGGTGCCTTGCAGAGGGAACAATTGAAGAGATTATTTACGACCGAGGATCCCTAATTTAGAACGGGTCAGCTAGATCACTGTCCTAACAGGGAGAGGGTGTGGATGTGTGTGACACATTCGTGCACGCCTTTGTGAGACGCTGTGACAAGTCAGCAGAAGCAGACATCATGGTGTGGAGGTGGAGATTCGGACCGCTGATGAGAAGCATGGTGCCTCTAGATCAGTTTTCCCCAAGCCGATCCTCGGGGACCCACTGCCGGTCCACATTTTTGCTCCCTCCCAGCTCTCTAGCAGAAACGTGGACTGTCTGTGGGTCCCCAAGGATTGGGAAACACTGCTGTAGAATTAGGTGATCACTGGTCATTGCTGACACACCGCAGCACACAACAATGAAATGTGATAGGAGCAGTGGGCTGGAGTCAGCAACGCATCCATGTTGCATAACCGACCCGGGGCACCTGGTGTCACTTGCTTTCCTGGTCTGAGTTCCTCCTCTGGAATGTCTAGCTCACGGGGGTTGACCAAACCCCACTGATCACCCCTGTGTGCTGCATCTCTGTGGTACAGTGTCACAGCCTGAGCCTTCCTACATCCCTGTGTTCCCATGAGCGGAGAGGGAGCGTGGGGCACATACCCGCCTGCCACGTCCCACGGGTGACGCGTCGGGGGCACAGTGCCACAGTCGGGGTGTGGGGGTTCAGCTAAAGAATCAGGACTCTGTGCTTGTGTGACGCTCCCCTATTAGGGGGCACCGTGACGTCCCGGCCACCCAATTGAGTGGCTCTGAAACATGACATTGTTGTGCTCGTCTCTTTGGCTTCATTCACCAGAAAGTGATTTGGCCTGCAGTGTTTTGAGGAGCCGAGGGCTTAGGAGTCACGTCTCATTAATAGAAGCCACGCTGACCACGGTTTCAAAGCAAAATCATAATTTCACGACTTGTTTGTGAATATGGACTTCGTGACTATGGACTGGGCAGACAGTTACGTACAGCTATGTGCTTCTGCGATTTTTTTTCCATCATGCTATTCTGAGAAGTTTTATTTCCCTCTCTCTTGGCCTCGTCTCGAGTAGACATATTTTTTCCTCTTTCGCTCTGTTTCTCTGTTTTTCTTTTTGGATTTTTTTCCATCTGACTGATGACTTTGTGAATTGTGTAATCGGATGTGTGTGGTTCATATCCGCATCTCCTGCTTTGGGAAAAGGGTGTTCCTGAGGCTCACGATGGCACCTTTGACCAGAGTGCCATGATTCTCCGTCGAGCTCGTCTAAGGCTGGCCAGGGAGATCAATGAAAGCCACCAGCTGTCCCCGATCGCTCGTTACACATAGTTTCTTGATGACGTCATTTTTGTCCCTGAGGCTCCACCCCCACTGCATTCCTGTTGGCACCTTTTTTGTGTACACACCTCAGCGCCGTTGCCTGTGTTCCTGAGCATGTGCCGTGCTTGAATGCTGTGAGGAGTCACCACATGTGGGTGGCAATGGGATACAGGAAGTGGATGTGACATCACAGCCTCTGGGTCCCAGGCAGTGGGGGTGCGCCAAACATTTATAGTCCGTGAGAGGCAACAGCTGTTGGCCTGTGCTAAGCATGTGTTGTCTTCATTAGCATGAACGCAGTGGCACAGAGGAACTGCCAGATATAATCCTGGATATAATGTCTGTCTGTCGGTCTGTCTGTCTGTCTGTCTATATACGTTTTGTCACTGTGAACACTCTATGGAGCACAACTACTGATAGGCATGTATGTTGATGTATATAGATGTACCAGTGTTTACGAATACAAGGCCTTTGTCCCCCCCGGGATTACATATCTGCACCAGGCTCGCCAAGCCTGTAGGCGGATCTGAGCTAACACTTCAGACAGCTACCCCGCTGCACAGATGTGTCAGCCAGGCACTGCGCCCACCCGCACCCCAGGCGTGAGTAGGCCCCATCGCCCGACCAAGAGGGCAGTGATCAGTATTGGCTCTGTGTGGACCACCCTCACACTCATGCGCTCATTTATGTCTGCTACCCAGGAGGACAACAGAGTCTTGTGTTGTGATGGATGTACAAGAAGGAATTCTGTGCAATGGATTGGGTCCTGGGCTGGATGGGATGAGGGGAGTTAATTTGTTAGAATGTATGCTTTGTTGTAGACAGAGGTGGGCATGGGCTCTGGGCTTTTTGTGTGCCCCCTTTTAGCCACCCCCCCCCCCCAGATGCCACTAGAGATCAGAGTGATGAGCTTTTTGCCTCACCTTCAGCAGGCGGTGAACCTATTCACCATGTGAGGGCCCACAGCATCTGCGTCAATCGTCCTGTTAAAGCACTACAAGCATCTACAGTGAATTACTAGTCAAATCAGCTGAGATTGTTTTCAGTTATGTAATATTAATCTTTGTTCGACAGCGTAAGACAAGCTGTCAGAAGTGTGGTCAGACTTGGTTATTTTCTACCAGGCTGAATTTTTAGCTTTCTTGCTACTGAATGGGCACATTGGTCAACATCACTGGCTTTCTTATGCTTGCAAAGTTTCTCAGAGTAGTCAGAAAGTGAAGTCTGCTCGGCGCATTCTGCGTTACAGCCTTAATTATACATGTCTTACCTGCGATGGTCAGAGGGTGGCAGCGTGGTACTTAAAAATTACTTGCAAACGAACACTGCTTCATCACAGACAAACCAGTCTGGGTTTGTTACAGCTCAGGTAAACACACACTTGACTGTTACGTTGACAAGCTGCATTAAGTCTTTTGTTTTCTTTGAAACCTCCTAATCTCATCTGTCACAGTTTTCAGTTCCTCTTGCTGGTGGTAATGATCTAAATTAACTTTATTTCAAATGTAATCTGTTTACTGTACCATGATGGAAACCATAGATTCAGTAAGTATTGGACCTCGTGAAGCAACATGTTCATTCGGGGTTGACACCAGGGAAAGCAAACTTTGATGAGAATCCTAATGCTTATTTATTTATAATGAGCACACATACAGTATGAGCAGTGGTGGTTTAATGATTAGGGAAGCGCGTGTGTAATTGAAAGATCGCTGGTTAAAATCCCTGACCAGCAAGGCACCACTGAGGTACCCTGAGCAAGGTATCGCCCCCAAGCACTGCTCCCCGGGCGCTGAATGAGCTGCCCCCTGCTACAGTATGTCACGATGTCATACATGGGTTCTCACTGGTAGCAGAAGCCTCAAGTTTCATGCCTGCATCACCTGTCCATCAAAAGTATCCGTGTTTATCTGTGTACATGTCTATCTGTATGAGTAGGTAGATATGTCTGCATACATATGGATATCTGTACAAGAATATGCAAATATGACATAAGTGCTTGTATCTACATATTTCTACAGGTGTATGCATGATTGGATAAATATGTTCATACATGAACATGTCTATATGTTGTATGATTGTTGTATGATGTGCTTGCGTGTATGTCTACATATTTGTGTGTCCTTAAATATATGTTCATACGTGTGTGTTACTGTGCATTCATGTACTGTGTATGTGAGTAGTTTATGAATTTCTATATGCTTAGGTACTTATGTTTTTTCTATATACTCATTTGTACAGTATTAGTGTCTGCGTATATTTGGTCAGTGGCCACTTTCATAGTCCACCAGCTCATCAACACAAATAGCCAATCAGTGGCTGCGCCTCATTAAATATGGAAATAAGGCTAAACATTACAATGTGTCATCTAAGCAACTTTTGAAATGTACTGCGAGCAGTAATTCTGAGGGTGAAAATGTGTTAATTAGACAGGTCAGAAGAGAATTGCCAGATTTGTTCGAGCTGACGGGAAGGCCACAGCTACTGAAATAGGCACTTTTTACATCAGTGGTGGAAAGAAGGGCCTCTCTGAAGGCAGAACACGTCACACCTTGAAGAGGATGGGTTACAGCAGCAGAAGGTTGCGCTCCTGTCAGCTAAGAATATACAGATGGTAAGGTCAGAATCCAGAGACCCACACTGCCTCGTGTCAAAAGTTTAGGCTGCCGGTGGTAATGTAATGTTGTGATGAATGTTTTCTTGGCACAAACTAGGCCCCTCAATACCAGCTGATCATCAGAGCGTCATTTGAATGCCACAGCTTACCTGAGTATTGCTGCCACCGGTTTTCCAATGGGCTTCCATCAGGATAATGGATCTTCTCCGGCTGCTTCCATGAACGTGGCTTCAATGCCCCCAGTGGCCTGCACAGTCCCCGGTTTCCGATACTATAGATATGAGATAGATTTGGACGCTTGCAGCATGAATGTGTGGCCAACAAATTTGCAGAAGCTGCAAGAAAGCATAGACCAAAATCCGTAAGGTGGGTATCCTACACCTGATTGAGTAAATGCCAATTCTGGATGGAAAAGTGAGCCCTATTCAGTGCTTGGTAGGTGTGTCTAATAAAGCGGCCATTCAGCGACTTTGCCCCTGTATGTTTTCTGTGCATCCTAACCGCATAACCGCACTCAGGCTGCCAATCGGATGCCCTTGGCCATGCATGGACGAACATCCGTGTTTCCTTCCCTTCTTTCTGCTCGACCTTTTTCACCCTACCTTTACATCCATAATGGTGCTGGATTAATGGGTAAATTTGTACCGGTGTCTGTCTGATATCAGGTTGCCATAGAAACACTGGGTACCTCCCACATGGAAATGCCACAAAAACGTGAAATGAGCAGAGATTTTGCCTCTTTGTGTTGTCCTTCTCGTAACCAAACTCTACATTGCCCTCTGGTGGTAGCCCCTGGTGTGACCAGTACGCCAGTGTATAGGGCTACAGTAGATCACATATTATTGCTGCATTCCATTACCTCAGAAGTCGGAATTCTGAGCTGGGAATGATGTCACACCCAAGTTATCTGCGTTCCAGTACAACTAACAGGGTTAGCCATTAGCAATTCCAGTTCTAGCCGGGTTCATTGTTAGCAATACCAGTTGATAACGATGCATTATG
Organism: Hippopotamyrus pictus; assembly: GCA_026781145.1. Taxonomy (NCBI): domain Eukaryota; kingdom Metazoa; phylum Chordata; class Actinopteri; order Osteoglossiformes; family Mormyridae; genus Hippopotamyrus; species Hippopotamyrus pictus. The sequence continues at coordinate 25,038,501 of JAODLC010000123.1, read as the reverse complement.
TGGTATTTTGCACATATAAACACCGCAGCGACATGTCCACAGGTAGAGGTGGGACGGTACTGTGTGTACGAGCGATTTAATGTGACACAAATAAGACAGAAGTACAGTATGAACCGTTAATCACTGAAGCATTTCTGATGATGCACAGAGCAGCCATCTTGATTTCTGAGGTCGGGGTTACAGAGGTTCCTCTGACTTTCCGGTCCGGTTGAAATTTCTGACTAGAAACTCTGACTGAATTTCCGACTTATGAGTTCAAATTGAAGGCAGCATAGTGGCCCCTCCTAGGCCAATGCCACCTAACTGACCACTGAAATGAGCTTCCTCTCAGCTGAAGCCTGCACCCTGCTGGACATGGGCTCCAGTCCTGGCCGCAGCATGACGACTCCCTCAGCACATGCTCTGCTCCCGTCTCCTTTCTTCTCTTCTGATTTGAACTTGGCTAATTTTCGGTGACTTGTCCTCGGAGTTGGCACCTTTTTTGACGGGACAAGGTGAACTCCGTTTGTCATTTAGGTGGGTTGAGTACATGGACCGGCTGAGGTGTGAGTTTAATTACTGCTATTCACAAGGACGCCCGTGGTCCTTGCTGGGGCTGTGTGATTGGCCGCCCGTGGTCCTTGCTGGGGCTGTGTGATTGGCCGCCCGTGGTCCTTGCTGGGGCTGTGTGATTGGCCGCTTGCTGCTTTTCTCTACATTTTCTTGCGTCTTTCACCTGTCCGCCGAGGGTCGTCGTTGGTCGATAACTGTAGGTTGACATTATGGTGGTACCTTTGGGGGGGGGGGCATCCTGTCTAGTTGCCATGGAAACCTCCCTTTACCCCCTCAGCCCCTGTTGATTACTGTGTAATCCCCCTCCCCCACTCCCATCAGCAGAGTGGGACCTGGGGTTGATGCTTTGGCCAGATGCCAGGTTGATCGAGGCTCTGGGTCCCATGACCATTCAGGGTGTTGCCAGGTGGGGGGAGGGGGTGCTTCTCTCTGTCTCCCATTCCTCCTCATCTCCAGACAAAGCTGGTGAACCAATCCCACATCTCCAGTGCGATGGGGGGACGGGTCACTAAAAAATGAACTGGTGCATGGGTTGCTGCTTATTATGGTTTATTTTTTATTTTTTAGATGTCTTTTAACCATATATACACCTTTGATTTATACATATATTCTCCATAAACCTCTTAACCAATACTGGGTCACAAGGGGACCTCAACTACCTTTCTCAAGGGAACAAAAACAGGATCTGTACTAGGATTTCAGCCAGTAATCTTCAGGCTACAAGCGTGCCTTGACTAGTCATGGTACTTGATGACCTATCCTTCACCAACCTGGCTGGATTTGGAACAACAAGTGCTCTGAGCGTCTACCAAAATTCACACGAATTAATTTCAGAAATATATGCTGTATGCTAACAGTGGCCTATACTGTAAATGTCCCAGAGAAGAAGTGAGGTTACCTTAGAGGCCTGGAGGATAGGGACTGGTCTACAATACCATGGCAACAACAAAGAGAGTTAACGCAGGAGGTGTTATTGTGTTGTGGTTCTGCATAGTGCGGGTTCAGCCCAGTCCAAGCGGTAATGGTGCTCACTGTGTGGAAGCCTGTCAGCTGCATGCCTAGTGACTCTCACCTCCATGTGCGGCGCCCCCTAGTCTGCTCCCTCTGTGACATGGTCCCCACAATGTGATAAAAACCTATTTTGACGTGATGGGGATCCATAAGGCGAAACTCAGTTTTATAAAGATCTGACAAGGCAATCAAAAAACTAAAAAGTCTTAAGTTTGTCATTGTTAGGATTAGGGTTAGGGTTAGGATTAGGGTTAGGGTTAGGGTTAGGATTAGGGTTATGCCCATAGAAATGACCAGATGGTCTCCACAAAGATATGAATACAAATATTTGTGTGTGTGTGTGTGTGTGTGTGTGTGTCCACTGGCATCCCATGACTACTCCTGCCCACTGGATCTCCTCTCCCGATCTGATATCATATAACTTCCTGGAAGCACAACAGCCTCCATGTTCCCCTCTGGCCCCTGAAGGGTGTCATCTCCCTAGTGGGGCACAGGCACCGACCTTCTGAACAGCTCCATATTCCTCTGGAGCCTGGGGATCAAACTATAATTCATCATGTCTGCACGGGGCACTGAGGCCAACAGGTGTATGTGTGTGTGTGTGTGTGTGTGTGTGTGAGTGAGTGTGTGTGTGTGTGCAGCATGTGTCATTTTAAACATAAATCCTTTGATGAGGAATCATATATTATTAGTGTTTAGCCTTTTTTTGGTGAGGTGGAGAAGTGGGCAGAAATTATAGCTCCAACCCGCCCCAAGAGCTGTCAAAGCAAAAAACACCAATAATAAAATACAGAATTAAAAATAGACACTTCTATCCCCATGGGGAAACTGTCTTTATGCCTCCCTCAACTCGCTCTTTGTAGAGTAAGCTGTCCGCAAAGGGCAGCCACCTGTTGGCGCCCAGGGAGCTGGGAGTTAAGGGCCTCGCTGAAGGAGCCACAGACGTGTGGAGAGTGGGCTTGAACCGATGACCTTCTGATTACAGGGAAACAGGCTTAGCCTGCTGAGTGCCCCCCCCCCCACACACACACACACACACACTTGTCCTGTACACGTTATATGGACCTTTTACTTTTATGGATGACATTGGGAGGTGCCTCTGTGGAATTTCAGGGTTGCTAATTGGCCAGTTTGGCAGTGTTGCCAGGGTGATGAAGGAGGGGGGGTATCGCCATAACCTCACACTGTGCTATGTTTATGTCTGTGTCTTCCAGGTCCATGTGGGGTGTTGATTGAGAACCAGTGAGGCATGAACACCTCCAATCCTCTAATGTCTGTGCTTTAAATAGCAGCTGGATATTAAGATGTAACCCTATAACCCACTTTATAAATACATGTCATACACCAGGCTGAAACCATAAGAACACGCAAACCAGCAATTTTTTTTGCAAAGTCACTCTTCCCACAACTGTTTTTGGGTCAGCAGCAGCTATCAGAGACACAGACACACGGCCAAAAACATGGACGAGGTTTCTTTGGACAGCAGTAAATTAGAGCTCCTTGCTCTCTGTAGTTTGAGCAGCCAGGATGTTAGGTGGCTGGTTATCAAGCCTTGGCAAGCGGGGGTGATTTCAGAACAGCTCTCGAAGTACTGCCAGTAACATGCCATCCCTAGAAAATATCCCCGCCGTGTACAAATATACATCCTAAATGCTATTATACATCCAAATATACATCCTAAATGCTATTATACATCCAAATATACATCCTAAATGCTATTATACATCCAAATATACATCCTAAATGCTATTATTTCCAGCCATGCTTGTGGAAGGCAAAGGCATAAGGTGCCGTGTGGCACTTGCTCGCAGGGACGGCAAATTGTAACATAGTCTTTCCCGCTCAAAGTTCACCTGAAAGTTTGTGAAAGTTTTTCCCATGGACACCTTGACTTTCCAATCCCGTCAGTCCACCCAAATAGCAGTCAGAGAGCCCAGAGTGCCAGACAGGCATCTGCGAGGAAGAAGGGGTTGTGGGGCAGGCTCAGGCTGAGCAATAGGGTAAGTTACATCTGTTATATACCTCATTTTCTCCCTTGGCAAGATTTCGGGAATCTCATCAGCGGATTGATGCTCGGAGCCTGTTTCCATGGCGACGGCAGCCCAACAATGGTCGCCTCACACTCTCGCTGCATCTCAATAAGGGTCTCGCTCTCAGCTCTGGTCCTCTCCATCTTCTCGGCCCCTCCTTCTTCACCCAATTTCCCATCAGCTCTTAGTCCATCTTGCCCTCTCGCTCTCCCATATGTTCTCTTTACAAAACAAAATAACAGCTTGTAACAGAGTGTCTACCTTACTTAGAATTCTTTTATGACTCTCCAAATAAAGGTAACCAAATTCACACGTGTATGTAGATGATGTAACTAAGGAAGTTACATGACTCTGGTGATGATACTTAAGCAGTTTAGAAGATCATACTGCTTTGGAGATGGTACAGTAACGGGAATGAGACTTACAGGAATCACACAGTGCTAGCGATCGTGCCATCATGCAGGTGGTAAAAACTGGGACCTGTTTGTATTGGGTGCTTTTTCAGAGGGCTGAATGTGAACCAGCGACACACTTGGGTGGTTTGTGCCCTGCATGGTGGTCCAAAGCTTTTTTTCAAGCAACGTCCATCACAGAAACAATTATTCCTGCTGGGAATCTTTGTTCTTACATTTCAAACTCTGATTTCTCAGGTGTTGCACTTGGCATCGTCAACTCTGCAGGACTCCCATTTGCAAGCTGACTCGGTCCTAACCTGCCCTGCTAAAATGGGGGGGGGGTGTAAATTCAGGTTTGCATTCCGATAGACCCTCGTCTTCCTAGCTCTCATAGCCCTGATGATGTCAGACCTCAGTTTACCAGTGGGTGAGGTGACCTCTGTTGCTTGCCTCGGTCACATGACTTCCTAAATGTAACACTTTACTTGTTTCTGCACTTTGACTTGGCCCTTCATGCGAGTGCATCTGGTTTGGGGGGGGGTTCAAAGTGATTTTTCTTCCGGCCAAATATGAGAGACGTCTGAGTCACATCCAGACCATTTACCCTCTTTAATGCGAAGCTGCTCTTGCTGGTCTTCACCCAGCTATGTCTTGCAGAGGAAGTCGCCAGCGAGAGAACATTTCTTGTTTTTATTTTTATGGGGGGGAGGGGGTGGTTACAGTCAAAATGCACCTGGGCACACCTCTGACAGTGTACCAACTCAAGCATGGGACTGTTTCCAAATCACTTACACACACACACACACGTCGGGTAAACATATCTTTATGGGGACCGCTCATTCATCTCTATGGGAAAAATGCTAATGCTAACTATGACAACCTTAACCCCTACCCAGCCCTAACCATAACCTTAAGTAACCAAGCAAAATTGAGTTGTCCCCCTTATTCATCACGCTGTGGGGACATTATGTTCCCATAAAGTAAGATATACCCGCTCTCTCTCTCACACACATACACACACACACACAGTGTTAATATTTGTATGCTTGCGGAGATATTTGTATGCTCTATTCATTTCTATGGCCATAACCCTAATCTTAATGACACCCTGACCCCTGTCTAGCCCTAAGTGTTCATAACCAAACAATTGATTGCAGTCACAGATTTTTATAAAACTGTGATTATCCTCGTAAGGGAAAAATGTCCCCAGAAGGTAAACAGTAACACGTTTTTACTACATTTTGGGGAAATTTGGTCCCTGCGATGTAGCAATTACAAAAAACACACATACACACACAAACATGGTCAAGATGTGTGTTTTGAGACTTGCTTTACTGACCAGCAATCAGAAGCAAACCAAAACACCCCCCCCCCGTCTAACACAGTCACCTCCCCTGCTCATTGTACAAGTGCACACAAGTCTCGGAGTGTAGCAGAGAGGACGAGCGGTAACGTGCGTAGGCATGTTTTGAGAAACCCCGCTCCGCCCCCGTGCCTGCCCCAAATCCTCAAGCCACTGGAGGAGGAGGAGGAGGAGGAGGAGTAGGCCGTGTGACCCAGAGCTGAAACTCCTTCGCCCGGCTGTGTTTCAGCAGAAGCCAAGAGACAAGGAGTGAGGTTAGACAGAGAGAAAGAGAGGGCGTGAGAGAGAACGAGAGCAGGGTGACGGCGGGTGGGGGGGGGGGGCGTCCCGTTCCCGGCATCGGGGCTCCCGCCGTGTTCCGCATTCTGATACGAAACCCGATGCCGCCTCGCGCCATGCAGAGCTGCCCTGCCGGAGCGACAGGCCCAGTGGGTCTTCCCCTCGCCGGTCAGACCCCAGGGAACGTGCAGGATAAGGCAGCCTTCAGCCTGCACAGAGCCCTAGCCCAGCCCATGAAGACCATCATGCTGGACTTACCCATCTCTGTGCTGGATGACCTGGTAGGCAGGCCGGCGCTCGTGGGCTGGGGGAGGGCTGTGCGTGTATTTTTGTGCCCATGTGCGTTTGTGTGTGTACGAGCGCGTACGTGTGTGTGCGTGCGTGTGAAGGGCTCTCAGTGTGAGGTGATTAGACTGGACTGAGTTTACCAGGGAGCATAAAACACACTAGTTTCATGGCTTATTTACTTAATAAACACATAATTAACCTGAAAACTGATTCAGCAAACACAACAGGTGCTGTTAACCACGTTTAGCATGTCAGTTTCTCTTTCAGAGAAAAGCGCTCTAGTTGTTTGCTCTAAGCTCATGTTGTGCTGCATTGGTACGGAGACACTGGGTCACGCCCCTCTCTTGCGGGAGTGTGGGTTGTGTGAGTTAGAGGGCCGCTGTCTCTGTACACGAGCTTCCAGTGAGAACCAGGATGCAGAAACACATCCTCCTCATAATCATTTTGGTGTTGCTGGCATGTACTGGGCATGCTGGGTCTTGCTGGGTGTCTGTGTCTCTGTGTGTTTTCCCTCTGGTAAAACTAAGGCTTAATTTATACAATGGGGTGCAGATTTAAGTTCCTCTGCTCTTTGCTTTGTACGAGAGGAAGCTGTCTCACCTCATGCTACCTTCCCCGTGGATCTCCTGCTCTCCTTCTTCTATGACGTCCTCCACATTGCTTCTCTCGTGACCTTGCTGTAGGTCGTGGAATGCGACAGCCCCTTAGGATTCTGGTCCCGCACTGGGTGACATGTACAGTATGTCCGTCGTTGATACGCCGCTTGAGGGTTTATCTCACGCTCCTGATGGCCCGTTCGAACCCACACTACCCTGGACCCCGGACCCCGCCCAGTGAGCTGACAGGTGGGGAGAGCAGCAGGTGTCACAAACATTAATGACATGAACCTGGTTTGGTTCTCAGGCTTACTGTTGTACCTTTAGATTACACCATGTGTGAGTGCGTGATGCTGTGGATAAATGAAGAATTAAGATAAATTCTCCAGTGAGTTTAGCTGCGGGTTCCCTTCCTCCCTGTTGTAAACTTGGGTTGTCCCTTGGTGCAAATGAGAAGCTGTAATTCCAGTCCAGATTCCACAGAGCTCTACTAGGTGACACTTTGGCATAAGGAGCAAATCCACACCCCCCTACAGGGACATGCTCTGTAGATACTATGATTAGGAGAACCGATAGAGTTTACAGTCTTCTACCTGGCTCCACGCCCCATTCCGAATTGGTTCTTGGCTATGAAACTCTTCCCTGGGTGGATCAGCATCGTGTTCATAAGGCGAACAGACATCCTAAATTCTGTTTCACTGTTTTATAGATAAATGTTGGATTTCAAGAGGGTAAAACGATCGTCAAGTTATGGAATAAAAAGTTGTTGACAGACAAGCACGTGGTCTCTACACCCATCAATATATTTCCCAGGAAATGGAGCCAGCTTGTTGCTAAGGGACTGGCGATGTGACCAGCGATCAAGCAGATATCTACAAGAGCTGTCTGTGCAAGTAATTGAGAAGTTTGCAAAAACAGCTCATATTCGTTACTGTACGGGTCAAACCTGCCGGTTTTGGATGGTGTACAGTAATCTGATCGGCCTGTGCGTTTTGAAGCTTCGTATTTCCTATGTTGACAGGTTATAAATGAAGTAACATTTTAACTGCCTGGCGTCTTCACTGCTGGATGCTTTACTGCAGCGTTTCCCATTCCGGTCCCTGGGGACCCCCAGTCAGACCACATTTTGGCTCCCTCTCAGCTCCAGACAGTACACATTTTTGCTCAGGGAGCTGGGAGGGAGCAAAAACGTGGACTGTCTGTGGATCCCTGAGGACCGAATTGGGAAGCATCGCTTTACTGGAATGTTGTTGATGTTAAGGTTTCAGCAGCCGGATCTTTGCAAGCTTTCGCTTTCTGAGGCTGGTGAGCACTCCTCCGTTCAACAGGGCTTGTTTGGTCCCTGATGGGATCACACTGGTCACCAGCAGCTGATATGGGGGACAGATATTTAGCAATTTTATGGGTCCTGTCTCTTCTGGTGTAGAATAGTTTAGGGAGGTTGGGGAGGCTGGACCAAGAGGCTGTGCGTGTCAGTGAGCACTTGTGAGGGAAGTGTGAAAAGAGCGTTAGACTGCGGACTGCGGCTTACTGTATGCCTCTTTAGCTGGGCAGGGTCACAAAATCAAAGAGAGAATCAGAATTCCTTAAAGGCTGCAATTTAATCCGGTATTATGTAATGCTGTGAGTAGCTGGCTCAGTCAGAGGGCAGAAAGTAACCTCAGATGCCAGAGAGCATAAGAGAAAATCGCCATCAGACGTAGTTATGTATAAATAATTAGCATCCGTTTTGTCCATGCGAGGTGTCCATGGCTGGGAAGCAGCCCCAGGCATAACGACGGATCTCCTGGAAATCTCAGGCCTCCTGGGTGCAGCTGCATCAGTCACATGACCTTTGACCCCAGCTCCAGCCTCCAGAAAGAGGATGTATTAAAAACATAAGAATCACAACAACAGGGACAGATCTGGAAACCGTGTTTTGGTGCAGCTGCCCCCCTTAAGTGTGGGCCGAACAGCCTAATCGAGATTTTGCATGAAAAAAAGTAGGTGTAGCTTTTTCTTTTTCCCTTTCTGTTTGTAGCAGTCCTTGATTGTGGTTTCCTGTCAGGTTCAGTTGTAAGAGCTCAATAACGTAGCCCTGCCCCTTCATTCCACTCCTGTCGTGGAGTTTAGTCAGCGAAAGCCTTACTGCGAAGGCAGAGACACTGCCACCATCAGGGTGTTGCAACAGAGGGACAGGCGGGGGGCGCCGTGGTTCACATGTCCAGAGAACGCCCTGATTCCTCAGAAAAATGGCAGTCATGAAATGCAGGACAGGCAGCACCCTAACCCTCCCCGGCGTCACCGACCGGTGTTCTGCTGCCCTGGTTAGGTTCAGGCAAAGTATGAACTGTGTAACGTGAACCCGAGGCTTTTTTCAGAACGAGAGGCACTTCCTTAGCGGGGAATTGAAACCACAAGCTGCCCGTTAACGTGGGCGAGTCTCATCCGCCAGCTCAGGGCATGAGTCAGATGTAGACGCAACGGTGGGGATCTTTAGGGGAGAGCCCCAAAACGGTGTTAGCGCAGCCAAGCTAAAGCACCAATGCTAAAGGTAACAGATATAGTTTTATTTATTTTTATTCTGATAAACCTGATTAGTAGTGTTTAAAACAAAACTGACACGATCCTCCACCCCTCTCTTGCCACTTCAGAACTTTTTTCAATGAAGTTTTACATTACAGCATGTTTGTGTGCCTCGCCTGTCCGCAGAATCCAGCAGGTCCTGGGTCACCCCCTGGTGGCCGAACTGTACAGCAGCCCAGTGAGAGAGCGTGGCCCAGCACCTTCCAGAAAGAATTAGCCACTGCAGATTAAATTCTGCAAATTAGCATTGTGTAACTACAACCATGAAAACGTCACTCCTGGTCAATCGAGCCCGTGAAGTATGTAGTGCAATTATCGCAGTGTCTTCAGATTTTAGCCGGTACCAGGAAGGCAGCCAGCAACGTGTTTAACTGTAATTTTGATTCATGAGCCAATCAGAAATGCTGGGATGCTTTCAATCTAGGGAGTCAGTGGGGACCCCTGCTGGCCTTCGTGTGAATCTATCCTTCACCTTTTTGTCATATATTTACTGAATTGCCCAGGAAGTCCTTAGCTAGAGGTGTCATAGGTTTACTGGGGCGTAAATGATTAAAAAGCCTCTTCAGCTGGGTACCCAGCCTCAGCACCAAGGTGACAAGCCTGAGCCCCGGGTGACATTTTGCAGTCCGTCTGTGCCCCTTCCATCCTGGATGGAGGAAGCTTGAGTGGCTTGGAGTGTCAGTGTTTCTCTGCACGTGTCTATGGTGCTCAGCCCTGCACCAAACCTCCAGCATCACACATGTTAGTTCCGTGTGGATCTCAGCTGCCTATTACTCATGCACCGAAAATCTCTCCTTGTCCATGCACATCCAAATAAAATGCTCGCTGACGGCATTCCTATCATCCTTAAAATAACATGGCGTTCCCACCATACTGTGCCCAGTAACCATCCTTTCCCTCCATCGGTGCCGCAATAATTTGCTTCTGGGGAACCTTTTCTGAGCCACGACACCGGCAACATGCCAAATTGCCTCGCTGCTTTCTGTGTCCCCTGTTTGTTTCTGACCAAGCCCCAAGCTCTCGAGGTGGGAAATGAAAGTGGCAAAGTGGTAAGGAATTCCGTCTCGAGGGCGTGTTTCTGCTTGACCAAATACCAGTGGCTTTGAACTCTGAGAAGCATCAGCCAGTGGCTTCTGGGCAGATCTGTTCCGACTGGGACTGGCATCCCGTCCACGGTGTCACCTGCCTTGTACCCATGCATGGGACAGGCTCACCTCGACTCGACCCCATACAGGATAAGTTGTTATGGAAAACAGAAGGATGTAAAATTAAAATCTCCTAAAATATTTATTTATTCATATCTGGCGTCATTAGATATGTCAATTTGTGTCTAGAAATTTTACTGCCACTTTCTTTGCCGGTTGGTTGACACCCTGTAAATAGCGATGGGTGATTGTTTTGGTCTATAATGGAAGCGTATTTTTATTCATAACCCATCTCCATTGGCATGCTATTCCTGCAGATATGCCCACTTCAGCAAATGTAAGGAATGTGAGTCATTTTCGCTGCAGGCCAGCATGAGAGTCCAGTGACACATTCACGCTCCCTTTCGACTGTTGCTCTGGTGATGAACGTGGCGATTCGGTCCCCGTGTGATTCACATTCCAGGGAACCCAGTGCTCTGTTTGCTTAGAAATGTGCCCCCCCAACTCCCATCCCCCTCATGGGGAAATGGCTTTCGACAGCATTCCTTTACCCCATTTCCTGGAAATCCTCTGCCAAAGATTAGGGACAGCGGCGCTGGCCAACAGTAACCATCCCTGGGTTTTTATCAAGCCCTTTATCTTCAGCTGATAAGGGCTGGCTGTAAACAGAAGGGTATTTATTTATTCGCCACTCCCTGGCCCAGGTGCAGGTGACAGCTGGGGGGGGGATGAAGGACAAAGCAGGCCTTTGCGACTGAAACAAGAAGGTTTTAGCACTGAAACTGTCATAAACCTCCCAAAAATCGAGCTGTACGCAGCAGAACTGGAAA
>JAODLC010000123.1:25007396-25027347 GCA_026781145.1 Hippopotamyrus pictus | reverse complement strand
AAAAATCTAGCTGTATGCAGCAGAACTGGAAATTCACATTTAAAAAAATGTTCCAGTAGGAAGATCGAGTTGGAGTTGGGGTGTGCATGCATGTGTATGTGGGGGTGTGAAGGGGGGGGGGGGTGTTGATTTCAAAAAGAGGAGGTGATTTCAATTAGTGGCTAACCTTGCCTGGGCACCGTAAATCATGACAGCGTTGTCAGATGACATCTAGGGTGCACGTTTTGCTAATGGACCCTGAGGTGGGGTCTGGACATTTATGCAGCCGCCTTACTAAGTGATGAACACCATCCTGGGATATCACAAAGCCCATCCAAGCACCAGCACATGGCGTATGTGTCGTGGGAACCTCAGGGGTCCTCTCGACCCGTGCTTGAGCTCAGAAGGATGGAATTGTCCAGACTGGACCAAAAAAAGGTCATTCCCTTATCCGTATATTTTAGCAGTGGATCAATCATCAATGCGTCTATATTTCCATCAGAGTAAATAACTCTAGCCATTATGCAGAGCGTTGTCATGGATATCAGTGAGCACTTCGAAAAACTGCCCTGACATCACCTATACAGTCACTGCTTCAGTGACATGGAGATAACTTATGAAAAATGTCTTGAATCCTTTTAATACTGAAGCTTTTCATGTGTACTTAGCCCTTATTGTCTTGAACTTCAGGTTAAAGTTAACCTTTAAGTTAACTCAGAGCAGATAAACTTGGGCTTTGGATCTTGTTGAAGAAATTGGTTATTGATGTAGAAATTCAGCACGGTCGATTTCAAAACAGCTCGACCATCACATGGAAAAATGTTACCTGCATCTTACGCAATTCAGTGTGTCCCCCCCAGAAGATAACCCTGTGAAGAGATTGTGTCGCGGGACCCAGCAGTGAGCCGGCCCCGGTCACGTGATTCGGGCGTCTTCCCAGTGCATCTCCGTGTGGAGCTGACGTGGCAGGGATGTTCTCAGCTGCAACCTTGTCTGGCATGTGCCCCCCCCCCCCCTTAGCAGAAAGAAATGGGGGGGGGGGAGTGAGTGATGAGAGTGGGAGGGAGAAAGTGATAAAAGAGTGATAAATATGGTATGTCTTGAGCATCTTCTTCTAGGAGGATGACACAATGTGATGTATGTTTCTATGAATGCTAAAGATATTGTCAAGACAAATAAGTAAGAGTTCAAGCAGGAACAGAATGAGTCCATTTAACTTCCTTTGTGTTTATTTGGCAATTAATCTTTAACACAAAGTCAATGTTTTTTTTCTCTCTCTCCTTTATAGAGCTGGTGGAAAAATTGAGCTGCAAGGAAGGAATCGTGCTTTTGTAGTGGATTTCAGGCTTGATCAGGATGCTCTGGTTATGGGATTGCACCTGTATGTCTAATGTAGGGTCTGTAGGGGTCTGACAGGTGCTATTGGATTAAATGGGAGGCGGTACATGGATATCGCCAGATTCTTTGATTACTGGGCTTGTCGCCTTGGCTCTAGCATGCGAATGGAAATGAGGTGCGTGTTTTTGTTAACAGGAAATTAATTCAGACGTAATTATTCTGCATAATTATCGTTCGGGTACAGAGATGCCATCAGGGGTGAAGCCATGCTCTACATGAACTGAGACTCGAGCCAGGAACATGTTTGGGGTGTGGCTGCGCTTCCCTGTTTCTTCCCTCCTCAGTGACCCCCCCCCCCCCCCATGCCATAGGTCACTCAGGTTTTCAATACGAAAAAATAAATAAGCAAAAATATTTCAGTAGCACGAGCTCAATGATACTGCTGAATTAACAAACACTCACTCTCAACCTCATCATGTCGCTGTAACAGGCATGCTGCTAATCATGACCGATTAGGTAATGACAGCGGGCGATTTTGAGCGGCCCCCCCCCACGAGATGGACTCCGGTAAGTCTCAGAGGTGAACCGCCGTTACTTCTGTTCCTGCTTTTCATTGCCTGATTTTCTTATCCACCATTTTCTCAGTCCAAGAATCTCGGCTGTCCAGGAAAACCTCAACTGTCTCACATCTCAGATCGTCAGTTTGGCTTTGTGCAGTTTTGCTACGTTTCCCTTTCTCCCCGGACAAAGATATACTTGGTTTAGTCCAAGGATTTTGTGTTTACTGAAGGGCAGATGCAGCTGCAAATGAGAGCATCCAGTTGCAGTATTTCTTCGTTACTTCACCGCATGACCCCAGCCAATGCAATATCCTATCCAAGGCAGATGGTGGAGATATAGTAAATCTTTACCATGAAACTTGACCCAAGGAATCTGATCCTTTCGTTGAATAAGACATTTGTTAATTGCATGAAGCTTTGACCCTTTGATCTTTTAATGAGCTTCACAGAGTCAAATCATATTCCACTGTAGATCCTCATGCATCACTGAGGACCCTTCACCTTGGGAACCTCAATTGTGTCTTTCAGGAATCCTCTATTCATGAGTCCTTTTGTCAATGTTGCACCTACATCAGGGTCACAGACCCGTCATTTCTGAAAGGCACGATTCGTGCAAACTCGTGTTGTATTGAATGCCTTTGTTGGATATGTATCATGTGATTCCAGTCCTTAAAAGGTCAAAGACACCCTTTGAGCAATTCAAAGTGGCTGTCACATTCAGAATGAAAATATTCAAGTGGAAAATCGTATTTCGGTGCCGTGGTCGTAAATGAGGGCTGGTGCAGGAGTCCACATACAATGTGCCCAGCGAAATCAACAGCCGAGCAGCCTGGGTCTGCTGGGTCTGGGGAGTCGGCACATCAGCCAGACAAAGCACCCCGACCCTTTGCCACAACCAGGGGTCCCACCCATTAAATGATGATTTGTAACGAGGAGAGACCTTCACACCTGCTGCTGGTACACGCCCCACCCTCCAGCCGGGACTTCCTCTCTGAGTTCCTCCCTACAGCTTACCCCGGTAGCATTTCCCAGCAGAACTTACTGGCAGCGAGCAGGCCTGGCAGCCCTTGCTTAAACGCGAAACAGATGTGGCACAGGGGGGGACGCCAACAGGGAGAATGGGGGAAGGGGGTCCTACTGCTGGAGATGCAGGTCGTAAACATTCTGATTTATACGCTTGTGTTCCTCACCCTAGCCTGTGGTTAGTGTCTTCACTACTTGTACATAGTAATTTGTGAGCTGGAGAAAAGGCATCTTCTAAATAAATAAATGTAGATGTAATCAAGACTCTGGTGTGTGTAGGTTACCTAAACTCTAACAATATATGCGTTCATACGGGATGTCAGATTTTGACGTTGGGGAGACTTGACAGCAGGGCAGCCATGTCTGTGTACCACTGTTCATTGTCCTAGCGCGCCTGCTATAATGACGTCATGCTTCTCAAAGCGGGGCGCGGTCTGATTATCGGAGGGGAGGGGCTGCGCTCTTTAGTGGGCGGGGATACGACTGATGTAGGGGCGTGGTCGAGTGATCATCAGCGGGGCGGGGCTAAGCGCTGGAGGTTGCGCTTCCCGCAGCCGAGAGACAGTGCACACAAACAGGACAATACAGGCAGCTGGCAGCTACTGACGCGTTCATCAGATGAGTCGGCTGTACAAAAACATATCCCGATCTAAATCACAGTCATAAAACGTCATCAGACATGGACGAAATATTCCACTATGGTTTTCAGCGGTGTTGAGACCGTGATTAGCGGGCTGTTCAGTACCAATGGTTTACCTAATGGGAATGCAGTCCGAGGCGCACAGCGTCAAATCGGGATCTCCCGATGCGATGTTTGACGCCAGTGCTTGGAGGATACGCAGCATCTGGGACGGGGTGAAGCTGGAAGTTGCTGGGGAAGCCAGCCCCGTCGTCCTGCACAGCTTCACGCAGCTGGACCCTGATTTGCCACTTCTGGAGGTAGGGCAATCCGAGAGTAAACTACGATTGTGTCTGGTTTTAATGAACGGGATGCGCAACATGTAATTACTCTCAGATACGAGACTGGTGGTCTTCTGCATGCTGCCTGTTTTTTAATATACGCAAATACACTTAATAACAATATTCACTGCTTATGTCTTTAATCAGTAATTGGCTTCTGGACATATTTATCATTTCGAGTAATAAAACGTGTTTTTATATATATTGAACAGGTATCTTATAGGCTATATATGTTGAATTCTTCAATATGTCAAGTTTCATATATTATAAATATAAACCTATCAACATGTCTTTTATGCACCTCATTAAATAAATTATATTCGTTCCTGAGCAGAAAGCAAAGAAAAAAAAAACACGTATTGCAAGTCATCATTGAAACTAGTGGCCGCTTCTTCAGACAGCAATTTATCACCAGACAGGGAACTAAATCAATCCTTTCCGTGCAAATGTGAGGAATAGGGGGGTGATGCCGCGTTACAGACGCTTTCAGAAACGTCGCGGTGACTCACACCTCGTTGCATCTAGTTTTTTGAGAATGACGTGCTGATTTATGGTCAAAACAGGCGTTACGTAACAAGTCGTAGTTTGGCCGTCGATTTGTCACTTTTTTTTTTTTTTTTTACAATGTTTGTGTAATTGAGCTTAAAGGTTACGGGAGA
The DNA here is from genome assembly GCA_026781145.1 of Hippopotamyrus pictus. Taxonomy (NCBI): domain Eukaryota; kingdom Metazoa; phylum Chordata; class Actinopteri; order Osteoglossiformes; family Mormyridae; genus Hippopotamyrus; species Hippopotamyrus pictus. Next base: position 25,022,828 of record JAODLC010000123.1, on the reverse strand, counting down.
AATCCGTTCTTGGTAATTGAATAAAAAGGAGACAGCAGTGTGTGTGCACGGCCACGGGATCTCGGGGCACACGGCTGGAGGGGTGTGGTTTGGCTGGCCACGCCCTTTGTCCGCTCCAGTCCACACGCTGGTTCCTATCCGGTCCACTTTGTTTCAAATAACACAAGACGGACTAGTTGAGCTAATCAGATTCGGGCAGAGGTTTCTGTTCCATACCTGTCTCTCTCTGCGTACATTGTGCTAGCACTTGCAGCTCTGTGTGTGGCGATTAAACGGCACCTTTCTCTGCTGTAATAAGATCTGAAGTCAGACCTGGGTTGGGTGGGGGTGGTTGATAAATGATTCACAGGCGCTAGTGAAGATAGGGTCTCTGGGGTAGATGTTCAGACCAGGGCTTTGTATAAACCTCTACAGCCTCAGACGGGCGTGGTTTTCAGTGTCACCTCTGATCTTGCCATTGATGAGAGTGTGAAGGACGAAGCTGATGCCCCTCATTAGAAAATCATTATATTTCTGTTCGTTTATTTTTCAGGGCGTACACCTTCAGCTGACGTGAGTTGGTCCTGTGCAGCCTTGTGCCTTTGTCTGAGCAGGCTGTCTCCTTACAGATGTTCTGGGTGGGGTCTCTCTTTGCTTGTCGTGTGGCCACTGTCGTCTTCCCTGCTATCGATGGCTGCTGTTGCCTGTGGATCCCCTGCGTGGTTTTTATTAATAAATGTCTCCCATTGTCCTGCGGGCTGGCGGTCAGTCAGATACTGGCGTCTCCATATTTTCAGTCCATCACTCCCCGGCGCCTGCGGGGAAGTGAATCCTAGCTTTGTGGCAAAGTGGAACGTGGCTGTGGGGGGAGGGGGTGGTGGTGAAGTGGTGTTATGCCTCAGTGTACGATTTTCTGAACTGCCCAATTCCTCGCGGTGGGGGGGGGGGGGGACCAGGAATAGTGCCCCCCCACCACGGAGGCCCACAGGAGTGGCCGATTCTTTGCATATCTTGAGGAAATGCAGCCCCCCTGTTTCTGGGGGTCCTGTCTCCCTGCCCCCCTCCTGTCTCCCTGCCCCCAGCCCCTCTTCTCCAACTTCACATTCTTCCATTCCATTTTTTTTTTCTCAGTTTGATTTGGAAAACAGGTCCGCTCAGCTGTTTGGAAAATGGGATTATTATTTTTTTTTTTTTTCCCTCATTGGAAACACTGACTTGGAGCGATGGGCCTATGGCAGCATCTACGGCAGGAAGCGATGTGAGGTATAAGTGTGATCAGCTGTACGGGGCTGATCAGCCGATCTCAGAGCTACCGATTGCGCAGACCTGAGCGCTGCCTTTTGGCTGCCTTTGGCTCTGCCTACATGGTCTTTGTTGTGAATTGTTTGTGTTCCGTCCCCACCCCAAACCCATGGCGCTCGTTGGGCATGGTGGGCGCCGACAGCAGCGGTGACAAACCCATTTCCCGCTCTGTGTCCCTGTTGTGTGGCCTCCAGCCATGAGAGAAGGGCAGGAAGGTCACCGGCATGCAGGTAACCCGGCAGTATCTGTCTGCCGAATGTCACCTATCTGTCACCAATGCCCCAGCGCTGGCAAATCGTCGCTAGATCGCTGTTTGTGAACTGCTCATAGGTACGACCAAACAGAGTTGCTTATGCATCGCAGACACCTGTCAGATATCTAGACGGCTAAATATTTGAACCCGTCGGCAGCTTCCAAATCCTCCTGTAATGTGAAAAGTGTTGTGACCTGGTTGCAACTGATAATGAATGCAGCAACAAACCACAGCCAATGAGAGCACAGGACATGGGATGAGGGAAAACCCCGGAACGGTGTTTAAAAATGTGTGAAAGGTTTCATTTGTTTTTAAACTGTTCTTAGTGTTCAGGGAAGGGGTATTCAATAAAAGTTTACAGTTACGGTTATTTGTTACTTTAAATATATATGTACTGAAGACCTAAGGTATGCAACAATGTCTGTATGTAATGTAATAATTTGCAAATGTTGATCATATATTGTTATTTAATTAAAGTGTTTTAACAATTTGTAGTGTATTGACACTAATCAGAGAAATGTCATTGTCACGTGTCACTTCTTACGTATGTTTTTATGACATAACATACTTTGAAAACCAGACAGACTTGTCGGGGATTTTGTAGTGTGTGACCCCCTATCGCTGAGCAATCGTAAACCGCAGGGACTTCAAGATTCCTGATTGCAAGATGACATGCTGCGTAGTGTGAACAGTACAGCGATCTGACGACTTTCAAAGTCATGTAGTGTGAATTTTGCATTAGTGCCTGCTTCTTGCTGCCCAGATCCTTTACGGCAGCTCTGTGGATGGGGAAGGGGCACACCCTCCCCCAGGAGTGATTTCTGTCTAACAGATCACCACTATAAACACTTTATATCAGTGAACAGCGTGTCAGTAATACTGCATGTTCGTCATGTTGTAAAGTGATTAGATAGGAAATCTTGATACACAGGTAATGATGTAACCCTTAGCGAGACGAAATCAGGGTAAATATTGTTCAAAGTGGCTTTTCGAAAACGATGTTTTAATTCTCTCCAGCTACGTGGCAGCACCCCAGCTTAGGTAATGAGTGCCTTTTCTGCAGCATGACTCGCCTACCTAACAGCGTGTCTCCTATGCGGGCAGACAGCCGGTGAAACGTGACTCTAACTGTGCACGCTAGTGTAGGGCTTAGCCAGATATAATCCTCTCCTCCTTAATCCAATTAGCTAATTGAGGTTTATCACCCCCCCCCCCCCCGCACTTTGTCTGTGTGGCTCGTCTCTCTGCGTCTCTGTGTCGATGCCCCTCAAATGCAGGCTGCCGTATGGCTGGATGGGAAGACGTCTACGAGTTTCCATCATGTCTGCCTCATGCACCCCATCCCACAGAAAATGTAAAAGTTAAAGGAGAGTCAGAGGTCGGCCCCAAACGCCTGGAAATGAGACGGCGGGTCCCACGTTCCACGCGGGGTGAATGCTCCAGCTGAATAGTGGCAGGATAAATGCTGTAAGCGGGGGTGGGGGGGTTGTCTTTTCAGTCATTTATCATAAATGCCTTTTGAGTGAGATTTGTCCTGAAAGGGGCCCGGTCCATAGCTGTTACTTTTTGCAGCAGAAGTAGGACACAACCTAATGGTCTCCTTCCCTTTATCCATCCATTTGACTTCCGTAGCTGCTTATCCAGCACAGGGTCACTGGGAAAGGAAGTGAAGGGTGTGAAGTGGGGAATGACAGTGCATCGCAGGGTACACACATACGCACACGCACACACACACACAGACACACATACATACATGCACACATACGCACACACACACACAGACACACAGACATACATGCACACATACACACGCACACACACATACGCACACGCACACACAGACACACACACATACACACGCACACCCGCATGCGCACACACACACATACGCACACGCAGACACACACACATAAATGCACACACACACACACCCGCATGCACACACGCACACACACACACATGCAGACACACACGTACACACACATGCACACACACACACACACACATGCACACAGACATGCACACGCATACATGCACATACACATGCGCACACACACACACAGCTGTACTCATATCTTTGTGGGGACTCTTCAGTCATTTTTATGGGCATAACTCTAATCCAAACTGTGTCGACCGTAACTCATACCCAGCCCTAATCTTCACCGAAGGTAACTAAACAAAATATGAGACTTTTGGCATTTTTAGCTTTTTGATTGCAGTTACAGATTTTTATAAAATCGAGTTTCCCCATCTGAGGACTGGGAAGTCTGGTCCCCACAATGTAATAATTACAAAAACACATTTTTGGACAGACATGCATACCCCTCCCAACACACACACACACACACACACACGCACGCACGCACGCATACACATGCTCTACTGTGGTATTTGATAGTATCAGTAATACATGTTCATCATGCCATGGGCAGCTGGAGAATGAGTGTGTGTGTATGTGGAATATATTTATATTACATTGTGGGGACCAAATGTTCTCCACAATGTGGAAAAAAAAAACTATTTTAACGTTGTGGGATGCATTTTTCAAGTTCCCGCAAAGATCTGTGAATGCAATCAGAACATTCAAAATTCCAAAAGTCTTGTATTTTGTTTGGTTACTTATGGTTAAGGTTAGGGCTGGGTAGGGGTTAAGGTCGTCATGTTGGGATTAGAGTTTTCCCCATGGAAATTAATGGAGAGTTCCCACAAAGATATAATTACAAACCTGTGTGTGTTTTTTTTTTGTGTGTGTGTGTATTTTTGTGCGTTTGTGTTTTTCATATCCCCCATCCTCCCTCACTTGTCATTTTCGCCTAGATAAAGAGAGAGAACGAGGGAAGATGATATCAGTTCTGCAGTAGATGATGTCATGTATTTGACTTTGGATTCTGTTCTTTCTGGACTGTAAACAGCACTGCGGCTGGGGTGTATTAATCTGCTTTTGAATTGACATCCTCTGTGTGCATTTATTAAGCCCAATGGACTGATAGGAGGATGTAAACCTGATTGCTGGGACATTGTGCAGTGAAGTGGATCTTGGGGAATCTCTGTCTGTGAAGTTCTGCAATAATGAACGTCTGGGTTGGGGAGGAGCCGTCATATGTAACGTTCTCTTTCATCTGACTGGAAACTGAAAAGTAATATGGGTTAAAGGGATTGGATATAAAGGCAAAAACTCACAATACACTGGGGAGGAAAGAAAAAGAACATTAAAGGCAAAACAGGCAGAAGATGGGAAGGATTTGCTGACATTCGCGGAACAAAAATTACAAAAGGGAGTAAAGAAAGATTAATTGTCTTTTTCCCCTGCTCTGCGAGGGAGCAGATAGGAAAGTGAGCAGAGAGAAAGAGAGACGGAGAGAATGTGAGGGAATGAAGGGAACTGAGCAGAAAGAAAGGATGAAAGAAAGGAAGAAAAGGGGAGAGATGAGAGAGACCTCCCAGCATGCACTGCTCCTTGGCTGTGATCCTGCATGTGGCACAGAGCGGCCCCCCCATCCCGCCCCCCAGCAGCCCTGCGCTCCTGTCAGGCCTGTGTTGTGCTTTGGGATGGCCGTATTATTCTTTGGGATTCCTGGCTGGGCCGTTGACTGGGTGAAGCAGACGGTGTGTTGTGAGTGTAATGGTGGGGGGACTGGAAAAACAGTCTGTTCTCCAAATCCTCCCCCTTTCAACTTGGGAGGAGGGACAGCCCCTCTACCCCCCACCTCTTTTTCTTAGCCAAGGTTTGTTGGGGGTGGAGGGGGGCATTAACTGGGGATGACAAAGAAGCCCGTAACTCTATACCTCCTGGTCTCCTCCCCCCATTGGCAAGGCTGTAGCTTTGAAAACCCCCCAGCAGAGAGAGAGGAACCTCACATCCAGGCCTTGGCCCTCGCTCCGCTCCCCTCTGCCTCCATGAGTCATCCTGTCGGTGGCTCACTGTGACTCATCGCCATGGTCACCAAATGCCTATGTTTGGATCCTGCTGCTGACTTTAGAGGCATAAGCCCCCCCACACCCCCCCCAGCAGCTCCACATAAATTTTAGAAGTTTCCCTTACCGGGGTTTGATTAGAGACTGAGGGGGCCTTTGAAGTCTCCTCGGGTCACTGTAATCGGCAGTAACGACGGCTATAAACGTCCTTTTGCCGCTTTCTCTTGATGGCCCTTCCGCTTTCTGCTGGATTCTCCCTCCACCACCAGTCAGTCATACGTGAAAACTTTTAAAACCCGGTTAAAAGGAACCCCCCCCCCCCAAGCCTCACTACGTTGGCTCAGAACGAGAGCTTTATTTCCGCCGCATCTCAAATCGTTGTTAAAACCGGCAGGGGTGTGTCAGGATGTTTAAGTACTGCCTGAGGGTATGTGATGATCTCAGAGATCTGAGAGAAGGAGAGGGAAAGAATGGGCTAAATTAAGACAGCGAGTTTGAAGAAGAAAGTTCTGGGAAGATGAGAAGACCAGAAGCAGGAATGTATCTTCTGGTGTTTGTGCAGACGCATGGAGGTTGCATGGCCTGGGCCATTGATGGCATTTTACATCTGGATCAAGGTCTTTTTTTATTTGTTTGCTCCCAAAATGGGAGGCTGACTCCCCCTCTGTTGGGGTCTTGTGCACAGGCGGAAGGTCTGACACCATGTGTAAGTGTAAACCTACATGCGGAGTCTTCCCCGCTCCAGCCTGCATCTCGCCTTGTCATGCTGTGAGGGCTGATCTGAACCCCAGTGACGTACGGGGCAGCGTGTAGCACGGCGCTCTGGCTCTGCTCCGACGAACCCCTGCTGCTGCACCTTTGACTGATTAACGTGAAATTTACAGGTGCAGTTCCTGGCATAAGACGGTAAGTTTCTCTCAGCAAGACCAATGGGACAGCGATAATGGAGACAAGCTGAGGAATAGATTCGAGAGAGAGCTGTCCAGCACATGTTGACGTGAAAAAAGGGTATAGGGTTCATCAGAGACAGGAGAGGCTGGGCGAGGGATGCGGAATCGGGAGCCCAAGTGACATCACGCCCCCAGAGGGAGCTCCGCCCACTTGGGTGTGGTCTAGACTGTTTGTTGACGTTGGTTCCTTCGTTAAGGTCGCTGCTGTTTACTTCCGCGGGATCCCGGTTCCGTGACGTTTTTCATTCTTGATTTCTCATCTGCCTGCCTTCAGCTCCTTTGCGTCCAATACGGGTGATGGAGTGGTTATGCGCGCAGCTGGATTTGATGATGAGAAACTCTTTGCTGTTCCAGAAAAAGCAGCCACGTGAAAAATGAAAGGAAATTTCGCAGGCCGGTGAGAGACTTTGAGGGAGCAGCAGAGGTATGCGAGGTCAATCCTACTTTATGGCTTTATTGCCTAACTGTGTTAATCAGCTGCCACAAAAACACACTGCTGTTTTCTCTAAAGCTTGTTTCTCAGCTAGTCTGCTTGCAACATGTTTGTTTTGTTTTTTTTTTTCTGGCTGAGATGAGGTCACTCTTTCCCAGAATCCGATCTCGAGTCACAGGCAGAAGATGGTGCTCGGATACCTTTTTAGAGAATGGGATTGTCTGCACCTGGAGGTCACCAGTAAAAATGATTTCTCGAGGGGTCAGTCTTCATATGACTGACTGTTGGATGAGCGCCGACAGACCTTGCAGTTAAAAGGCAGAGTTTCGGGTAGGGGGGGCAGCCCCTTCCTTTGCAGAGGTTGTCTGGCTTGCAGAAACAAACCTGGTTCCATCTCCCCGCCCAGTTGGTGGGGGGGGGGGTTTACTCACTAAAGGTGGAGGTCTGGTCTTTGGGGCAGCATCTACTGGTTGGCATATTGTTGCCGTGGAGATGTTGCTGAGGCAGACAAGCTGGTAGATGATGCAGGACGAGTGAATCCTTGTTTCCTTAAGTCAGCCATTCTCTGTGAAAAAGTGAAACCGTCTGTAGTGCACTAGCATGATTGTGTGTAAAGTGATTTAGATTCAATTAATGTCATAAAATGCTAGTCGGACATCTGAGAATTTGCAGCTGTGGATCAAGGACCCGCCCTCCCTTTCTGTGCCGTAGATCTTGACGCAATCGGCCTCGAAATAACAAAAAAGTTTATGGCCCTTTTGAAACTTGACGACAGGAGGTTTATCACATTTCACTCTTGCTGCCGTCAGATTTGGTAGCATTGCCTTACACCGCCCGCCCCCCCCCCCCCCCCCCCCCCCCCCCCTGACCACGTGGCTGTCTGTGGCTTGTGCTTGACCTTTGCACACCCCTCGCACGCACGCGAGCGGCCGCACCTGGCCGCCTCTGATCGATCTGGGAGTTAAGGGGCGGGGCTAAATACAGACCAGTCCGAAGCCTTCAGTACCGCTGCCGCCAGCCTGAGGGGCTGGTGGGTCCCCTCCAGGGTGAGACTTTTAACCTCTGGCACCCCCCACTCGCTGGAGGACCCCTTCCACTGATGGCAGTAAGTGTCTTCACGGCTCAGCTGCTCCCGTACTCGCTGCACCCTTCCCGTGACATCGAGTTACCCTCTGACGTGTTCCTTTACCCTGCCGTTATCTATAGCTGCGTGGGCTTGCAGTACGAGGAGGGATTTGTTTCAAAATGTCGTCGTGTTTTTTCCCCAGTTATCCACATTTATTAGCTTGTGTAAATACCGAGTAGCAGAGGGGTTTCCTGTGGTTTCCACCAACCTCCTGACTTCTCCTTCTTTCTGTAACTTGAGTTGCCTTGCAGGAATAATGTAATGTTAGTGTAGCCGGTCTTTATCCCCAATGACAGTTGCCGGGTCCCCGTGCTCAGCAGCACTGCGACTGTATGCGCTCTGTGACCACACCGAACCCAAGTGAAAGAGGCACCTCTTACCTCCAGAGGGACGCACTGCCAGAGTGTGCGGGTCGGTGATGTGCTCTGGGGGGGTGGGACTGAGGCAGGCACTCATGTGGCTGCAGAGAGTTAAGCAACATGGCGCCTGTGTTTGTTTGTGGGTGTACTGGAGGGAACTGAATCAACAAAGATATCCACTTCCACCCACAGAGTGTCCGGATGGAACACCAAGTACTACTGATCAGATTTTCTGTGCTTTTTTTTTTTTTTTAAACCAACTTCGTAATTTAATTTCAAATTTCAGGTTCTTCAGTTTGACAGTTTCTTGCAGAATCACAGTCACTGCTATCGCATCATGACGAAAGCATTATTACGTACTGTGAGGACCAGGGCATTCTGTAACTCGAGTTGGTCATTCTGTACCTTGATTTGTCATTAAATGCCATTAAAACCCACAGTACACCAAGATAATCAGTTACATAGTTTTTACCAAATATAATTGTATTGGAGACCAGATCCTTAAAAAAAAGTCAGATTTTTTATTTAAATGTTAATTTAAATGTTAATATGTTAATTTACCTAAGGGCAATAACTCAGAAATTTGTATCAGCCACACATTGGTAGAGGGGACTTCTGGGTTGGACCAATGCAGCAATAAACGTTATTTTAGCCAGGTAGGTTCGCATATTGAAAAGACTTTCTGAATCCTCATCTAAACATATATGCTGAGATTCTAACAGATATATATTTGGTGATGTATCAAATTGTCTGTCCATTATATGTTGTACAATAGAGTGAACCCCTTTCCAGAACACCAGCATCTAGTTGTAAGCCCACAATATACGTATTAAGGTACCCAAACTAGCCTTGCATCTACAGTAATGCAGCTGTTTCAGATGCTGGGAAACGTATTGTGAAGCTGAACAGGTATAGCACAAAATCTGTGAAAGAATCTGAAATGCTGCTCATGCACATTTATATGAGTATTCTCAGGGACTATCTTATCACCCATATCAGGCCATTCATCCTCAGGGAGTAGCACTTGCAATTCTTCCCAAGAAAGCTATTAGCACCTAACCAACTCATGAAGGAGAGTGAGACCTCAGATGTTTCCTTGGTACGGCAGGCTGTTCTCAATGCGTTAGCAAAAATATTTCGGACATATTTGTGCCGCTCACCAACATTCCTATTTCGTTTGGTACCATGTGACCATTGAGGCAATTCAGTCTGTACTACGTGTACCCCCACCCCCCCCCCCCCCCCGATGGCCACATCTAATTTAGATTAAATTTGTTATTTTGCGACCATTCTGATTGTATTTACGGCTTGTGATTTGGTCTGGGTCTCTTCCGAGGTCTATGATCTGTGTGTTGTGTTCATTATATGCCCATTTGTCACTGTATCTGTTCATCATATCTGTCTATAATAACTGTTTGGAACCTTCTGACTGATGCAAGGTTAGGACTCAACACTCAGTATACAGAATATTCCAAACAGTTATTATAGACAGATATGTGGATGACCAGAATTCAGCTTAAAGCCACTGGATTAAATGAAAAAGTTTGTCCATGAAATTGAATACGGCTTATTCGCTGTCCAGGGTGGCAAAACAGATTCCGGATCGTCAGATTCCTTAACTGGGTAGCACTCTCTGTGCTTTTTGACTTAGCAGCCCCCGCACTGCAAACCGCATTTGCATCCTCCCCCAGAATGCTGTCCACAGCACTTTCCCAGAATCCAGAGTCATCCATTTGGCATGTTCCTAATTTAAAGTACTAATTTCTGTCAGTTTATATGTTGCGCTTGCCCCGCCACAAAAACAAACCTTGGTAACTATAATTCTGGCAGAAGTACAGATAGTTAATGCTAAACTTGCTGTGTCATGGAACAGCATGCAGCCGCGTCAGCGCCAGTGCAGTAGGAAAGCTAATGCTAAGCTAACTGGGAGGGAGCTGCCTGTTAACCAGCCTGCATCCCTGCAGAGCTCCGCACTGTCTGAAGCTGGACGGCAGTGAGCCTAGCGCTGTCGCTAAGTTAACTGGAATGGGAATGGGGGTGGCCTCCATGCTTGGCAGAAGCTCTGCAGCCCGGTAGGAAGTCAAGGGTCTGCTGGCATCCCGGTCTGCGCCACGTGGATGGGGGCAGACAAACGAGGAGAGAGGCCGTCCTGACTTGGTTGGAATCAAAGCTCTCCAGGGTACAAGAGCCTGGGGGGGGGCTGCTTGTGGATATTTGTCCACTTAATCCCTGTCATAATGATAAATGCAGCAGATACACAGGCCAGCTGGGTGCGAGTGTGTGCTCAATACCTACCTGTGTGAGACCGTCTGTTTGGTCTGGGGGGTTTGGGCTGCTGACAAAGCGTTTCTGTGTGTGTGTGGGCATGTATATATTAAACTGTGAGGATCAAATGTGACAAAAACATATTTTTCCAAGGGAAACTCAATTTCATAAAGGTCTGACTGCAATCAAAAAACTAAAAAGTCTTGTATTTTGTTTGGTTCCTTATGGTTAAGGTTAGGGCTGGTTTGTCGTTAAGGCTGTCATAGTTGGGATTAAGGTATTTCTCATAGAAATGAATGGACGGTCCCCACAAAGACAGGAGTACAGGTGTGTGTGTTCCTGTACCTTCTCAGGACTTGCTGGTGGCTTCACCCGGATGCCTGTGCCAGGGTGAGGTGAGCGATCTGGATGAGGTATGAGGTCTGCTTGGCCCCATTGCTGCCCCTCCCCCCACGGGCTTCAGGTCAGGATGAACATAACCAGGCTGGGGTGGCGGGGGAGGAGGTGCTCAAGGGAAATTGCTTCCCCTTATTGCTAGCCAGGGGGGAGGAGGGGTCAGGGCTGGAGAAGCGCACCCCCATGTGTCAGGGCCTGGTTCTCTGGGCCGAATCATGTGGTCTGGTAGCTGCAGACATGAGCGTTGAAAGAGGCGCGTGGTGAAAGGTGTACTCCTGTCCTGCTTGAAGATGGTCCAGAAAAAGCTGTGGTAACTTGATGATTTGTGTGAATTTGTTTCTGTAGGATCAGTGAAAGAACTTGATTTTGTATCCTGGTTTTATTGAGTGTGACTCTTTGGTTTGAGCGTCTTTGAGCATATGTTGGTGTACAGTACAGTATATGCTCTTGTTTTATCCGGTTCATTTTGTGTTTAAATGCTAAAAAAAAAAAAACATATTTAGGTGTAATTTTTTGGGGCCGGGAACCAATTAATTGGTTTTCTATTATTTCTTATGGGGAAAATTCGATCACAACTCGAACTTTTTAGGATTCTATCCGGACTTCTGAACGGATTAAGTTCGAGTTCTGAGTTACCACTGTATCTCACAAATGTGCCACACTGTCTATGAGTGAATCTGACAGCAAGGATGAAAATGAAAGATTAGGATGAAAATGAATGAATGATGCAGAGCTCATACAAAAGGAGTAGAAATAAAGTTTTGACTGATTTTTTAACATGTACTCTATAACCTTGCTAAGGTTCCCTATTACAGAGCAAAATTGGTTTATTGTAACATTGTCTTAAGCCAGCTGACTATCATGGTCCTTGCGTTGTGAAAATTGCATTTGTATAACATACATTGTCCATATTAATATTCCACATTGTGAAGCTTCACTAGAATATTACTTTTCCTTTTGTATCAAGCATCAAAAAAATGTCACATGACGTGTTTACTTTAATTTGCCTTACTTGACATTGCACATCCTGTAATGTAATTATTGCTAATGCACAGATTGCGATGACAATGCTGAAACGATACGTCATATAGCCCTGACTGCGAATGGCCAAAACTACCAGACGCAATGTCCGATAGTAAAACACGCTTCGAAGGAGTCGAGGCTAAATCTGTGTTGTTGACTGTGTGAGCTATGATGCTAATATTGTTTCAGCGGCCATCAATTGCAGTGGCAGCAAAGACGGCGAAGATGAAGAAGACAGACAAAGTAGCAAAACACATGTGAGAATGGTTGACTCAAGGGAACCCGTGTGGAGGTCGTCCGGAAGGGTTCTGGATAGTGAGAGGCCACACTCAGGCTGAAGTGAGCATGCCCGGTTAGCGTGAGCGTTAAATGGTCAGGAACTTGTCTCAGGTCAACGCGTGGTGTAGAAAAGGACAATTGTCTGGAAGAAAAGTCCTCCGCCTTGGAATATATGGCCTGTTTCCATGCAGACTCACTTCACGGGTCAGATCTGAGATACGGGGTTTTGCCCGCCGACGCACCATTGTTCACGACTCAGGCATGTCCGCGTCACAGAGGAAGTCACGTGGCCACTGGAATGTTGGGTGAGTGTGTACGCACGTTCCTGGAGTTTCGAGCAAAGCCTGGGCTTTCTCACTACGGAATCCCTGCTGTCACTGGATGGTGCGTGATCAGTGGATGGAAGCAAAAAGCTAATCAAATGGAAACACAAATCGGATGGACTATGTTTCAGAAGCACAGAGGAATTTGTGATCACCGCTATTCTTCAAATCAGAGGATGATGCTATAATCCATCAAAGAAAGCCTCACATCTCTTATTTATATAAACCAGATTAAATTAATCATGGTCCCTGAACTGAAATCATAATACATTAATTACATGGTTTATATTCATCATAAAGTGTCATTTATTGATGCGTTAATGAGCATAATCAGATCTCAGAGCTGGGACTACCCAGGGAACTGCTCCTTGGTGATCAGAAATACGAAGTGGGTGGTGTAGATCATGAGAAAGAAGAGGGAGATGGGATTTAGGCAGAGTTCCTACATAATGTCATAAGGCCGGAATTGTTTGTTGGGCTATCCGTGCCCTCTGAATTGGCTGGGTCTAGCTGGCAGTGTGGCATTGACTCCAGAGCTTCACCCACAAGCTATCGACGTAGCGTCTGTGGGGGCATGTGTGTCCCGACGGTGCCAATTAGCTGGGCTATGTGACGGAATGCCCCGGGGGCATGGCTTCCAAAGTGCCCATGACTCTTTGTTTGTTTTCGGTGTAACAGGATAAAGGATTTGAGAGAAACAATTTAATTGGATTTCATCCCTTCAGGGAGCTGAGGCTGGAGCCATCCCAACATGGATGGATTATATTGGGAATGACTCGGGGAAAAGATACAGAGGAAAGATCTTCTGGCTGGTCTTACCTTGTTGTTTTGAATTGTTGAGTTTTTTTTTATGCAGATTTACCTGTTTGGTAACAGATTCTGGCTATTCTGTTCAAGTGGTCTGTCTGAAAAGCAGGTGATATCCGCTCCCTCCTGAGGCCTTATGGGGGTTTATAGTCTGAACCATGCCTGCTTTTTTACCCATAATCCCATCTGCTGTGGAATCACGTAGGCTACGTCAGCTCTTCCAGTTTTCAAGCAAAAATGATTTCCATCCACACAATCTTTTTCACATCTTTTACAAAAGTGTTTCCATACTCACTGAAATGAGCAGAAGCATATATGATTTAGCTATTGTTATACATGGGCATGCACATATGGACACAGTGACTGGTAAATTTGTTTCTTTTGTGCAAATTTTGTATCAGTTTCGTGATTAATCGCGATCCTGGTTTTGGTGATTTAATGTCGATTCACAAAATCCCAAGACTGATCTAGTTAATTTATGCCTTTCCCTGTGACTTTGAAAATTTATAGCACAAAATAAATAAAACAAAATGAAAGCAAATGATGCAAAGAGAAAACAGATATTATTGGATGTGACCTGCTGTCAGCTACAAGAATCTGTTTTTTCTTTTTTTTTCAAATGTCATGGGTAACATTACAGCAGATCGGGTTTGATCGCACATTAATCAATGTGTCTAAAACATAGTTTGAATAGATTCGAGATGGAATCCAACTGGGCACTTGTGAATTGAATTGTGAGGTCAGGGCCGATTCTGAAACAAGGCAGCTATTCTTTACAATAAGCTTTTTTTCCGTTCACTTTTTGTGCTTTGAAAGAGAGAGGTTGGTTTTATTTTTTAAAAGAACTGTACCCTATGTTCCTCAAATAAAAAGATGTTGATATACATGATCTTAGCCTTTCTTTAATCATTTTCAATTTGTTTCCAGTGACTCTGCATTTGTAAACTTGTGTTCCATTTAGAGCTTTTTAAACATATTTTTGAATATGGAAAGCTGCTATATTGTATTTAATATCTCTATTTCTATCATATTCGTATTTCTATCATATTCATATTTCTATCGGATTCACGCCGAATCGGAATCAAATCTAATTGAATCAAATTATTAGTTTGTGAATCAGAATTGAATCAAATTGACGCAATACCCAGCCCTACTGTTTAGCTGTGTACAGGTCAGCAACAGGGAACATGCCTTTGAAAGCAGCTCTTCCATATCCGCCATGTTGGAATTCTGTTTACTTCTATGTAGGGTGATTAGGTGACCAATCAGACAATGAGAGGCTGTAACTAGTTGGATCAAAACTGGGATGGAGTCTGCATTTTCAAAAGTCTCAGTTTTCACTCATCCACACCTCACCGCTAAAATGGAGCTTTCGGAAGTATACGACTATGAAAGCGTCATAAAAAAGTCTTCGTTTTTGGGGGCCAAAAACTTCGGGGAAGTGTGGACGGAAGGAGAAAACGGAGACCAATGTCTGCTTTTTAAAAAAAAGGACGTGCACATAGCCTTAGCTTTTACTCGTGAGTGTCTATTGGGCGAATAGCCCTTGGCGGTCCCATGGGCAATCAGTCGGCATGGTAACAATCATGGCCGCCCCAATATATCATTTCAGAGTCTTCATCACGACAGGCGCATGCACTCTACCTTGCAGCGACACCCCCAAATTATTTGACACACTCTTTGGGTAGATAATAACAAGTTCTATTTGGCTACAGTTTATTTTGGATAATTTCATCTCCTTTTATGTTCTGTAAATATCACAATATTACTTGGGGATATTTCAGCTTTTGGGATGTGATATGGTGCAGCCCAATCAACAATGCTGGGTAAGGCGTGGCTCATAGTTCAGTCTCTTATATCCTTTCATGTTGCCCTTGACGGTTGTTCTATCATCCACCCAAATGCCCCATCACCCAAGTCACAACGCATGCTGTAAAAGCTCCACCCTAAAATTCAATCTGCTGATCTTTCTTAGGGGTGAGATCATCCGCTTATCCAATGTCTTGCGGCCCCCCCCCCCCC